>CABFOW010000277.1:247092-264849 GCA_902141385.1 Timema californicum
TAACTTTCAAGTTATACGCATATATATATATATATATATATATATATATATATATATATATTTAACTATTCGGACACAAAAGGCAAAGTATTGCAACCATAAACAAAAAAAAATCTAACATTAAATGTTGATGGATGTCGACTTGTCACGACCCCCCGAACCCTAAAAAGTGGTCTTTGCAATGCCATCTGCCTGTGTGTCTGTTTAAACTTAAAATAAAAAGTAGTTTGATAAAGAGCGAAAAGAGAAAAAATCATTTTTCTCAAAATCAGCTTTAACGATTTTGATTAAAATTCGTATCTAGGTGTTGATTAAAATTATAAACAAACTGGCTATTTTCATTTTCCCGTTAAAATGATTTTTAGGGTACTTCACAGTAGTAGAAACTTCCGTATCTCCGCAACTATTTGAGATACTAAATAACTTTTCATTCCTAAATTGTAGTACTATTAAAAAAAACTTTTAAATAAGATATATTTTTATAAAACCAACAGTTTCTGAGATATTGGCAAATATATTAATACCATTTTGTGAATTTTAGTTGTAAAGAGATACTACTTAAGTTTTAACGCAATAATTTTCCAATGCCATAATTTTCCAATGCCATAGAGTAAATAAATATAAGTAAGTCTTTCAAAAAGTGTATGTTGTTTTCCCTTAAACCTCATAGGAGAAATATTTCTACAATAATGATCTATCGCCATTTTTATACTCAATATTTACTTTTTTTATTGGCCAAAATTTATAAATGAGGAATTGAATAGCTATGCAATGACCTGAAGAGGTGAAACACTAAATAAAATGGCGAAAATTTTAACTGTAAGTTGAAATTTTTAAAATGAAGTGTTGACCCTTGTGGACGCAATATTGATCTTTTTTATCGATCCAAAGATACAAATGAGGACATTAATTCTTTAAAAATAAATTTGTAAAATTTAAAACCGGGACTAAAAAAATGTTTTACATGAATATAGTGCATTTTATGCTTGAGTTTGCTAGAGTATATAATTTTGTTTCACATATACTACGAGTTTTGAGTAAATACATCCATTTTTAAACAATAAAGTGAGAAAGTCCGTGCGTAGTTTCATCTCATTTATTTTTAACGCAAAGCTATTACGCTTAGAAAAAAACAGTTAAGTGCATCATGCAAAGAACTATGTCATGTTCTTATTGTTACTTCAGCCTTAAAATTTCTCTTTGGATTTCAAAATAAAATATTAAAGTGTTTGAAAGAGTATTTATAGTTTTAAATTCATATAACTTTGGATGAACCATTAAATTATACACATTTTCAGTGGCTGCTATATTGAAATGGATAACCAAATTTAAAAACCATTCTGCTAATGTCGTTAGGTCTATATTCAACGAATCCTCCAGCCAAAACTTTGTTAAACTTGGTCCACGAATTTGGCAACAAATGCTGAGCAAACAGACCAATTGCCAAATGGTTGAGCTTAGCCAGGACCTTGCTATGTTTGGTCAAGGCTACATAATATTTATATTGTCACCATCCCCTTTTCTCAACTAATACAAAGCCTATATCGATGACTAAGGTATCAGTGGCTAGGATTCTAACCGAATTCTGACAGAGAATATTCAGTTTACATTAAACCACATTGTTTGTTTAAAATTTAAGGTAAAAGAAAAATATAAATTCAAGATGATTGCATTCTGACATCAGCTATTGTAAAGTTGTAAATACGTTTACATTAATAAACTCTCAGTGCTATTTTGTGTATACACTTCGCTGGGTATTTAATTTCAACAACCCAAAAAAATACTATATCTTCTTTTGGGGAAGGGGGTTGGGGTGGGGAGGGGGAAGGTTGAATGTGCAAAAGTTTCGCAAGGGCTTACTGGCTATTTTTTACATAATTATTATATTATATATAAAAAGTAACGGGTGAAGACCACATAACTTGACGTATAGTAGAAATTTTAATTATTAAATAAGTTCTCACCTAACTGAATCCGACTCTAGCATCCCTTTCTTAATAACGTTGCCTGCTAGGAGAATTCAAACCTATTTTGCGAAGAGGGTTGCAACATAAATTGATTCACCTAAGCTCCTTAAGCAATATCGCATTTTTAAATCAATGTATTAAATAAAAATAGAGGAAGAAAATAACTAATTTAACCTTGTTGAGGCTTCTAGATTACATGCTGATCACACTTACCCACTTCCGCCTAAGTGTATAAATGCTCACTCTGCTGTTAGCACCTGGACATTTTTAACTTGCATTTTCAAATCTACATTTTTATTGTTTCATATTCTAGATGAACATAAATGTTTTCATGAGCTTTTTTTTTAATCTACATCTAGGTAGGAAAATTTCTACTGGACATTTTTGCTAATAAACCATATAAATTAATCTGTGGACGATTAAAAAATATACGCCTTTACAAAAAGCTACTTTAAGATAAAACATAATAATGGGACAATGTAAGATCATATTTATAATTATTTAAAAATTTATGGCTTCTGTTTCAATGGTATATCCTTAAAACCAATCGAATGAAACTAAATTAAATATACATGGTAAATCCTAACTCGACTTTACATAACGTCACAGGTATGCAACGTCCTTAAAATAACCACAGTGGTTATTTACTCGTTTCCTCCATTTTATCTAGGTTTATACAAGTGTGAATCATTTATACCCTCTTTACACCAAACACTATCCCCACTGACCAACACGTGTTGGGACATTCGGGCCGGGGTTGAGGGGTCGTTAAATGACCTTCCTCCCTCCTCAAAAGCCACATCCAAATGTTACCCAAAATACCGGGTCCATTAGCGCTATTGATGTCCTGGTAATGATCCTGGCTATATCTTCGTATAAGAAAGGGTGTAAAGTACAGTATGTGGATTGTGGGTGGTGGGGTCGGGAACTAATAAGAGGGGTTTCACCACAGGCTTTACCTAACAGACCGGCCATTACCAAACATCTTTATGGCTCATTGCTCTCTCTCTGATCCCCTCCCCACCCACGACCCTCTCGATGTAATTTGTCAATTTAGTGTATCTTGTCTAATACATGCCTTGCCCGGTTTGAGATGAAGCAAGTACCAATTATCTCGGTACCATCAATTACTCTAGTTCAAAGTTTTATCTTATTTGAGTGTTGTTTCTCTTCTCAAATTAGCACACATTTCTCGTTCTCTTCTCCTTGTTCTGTTTTCTAAGCTTTGTTTTATTTTCCCACGGCGCATCTTACTAACCATTTGGTATGCCCATTTTAATAACGCTTGTTAGATTAAATTATAAATAAGTCTACCCAAATTTACCTGGTATAAGAATAGAAAGCTATTTAGAAATTAACCCTTAGTAAGGATTCGAGCTCCGAACTTCCATTACCGATGAACTATACTATACCAGATTAGTGTTTATTCCCCATGCTCACTGATGTGGGTCTCAGGTTTACTATTTAGATTTGAAAGAATGGTCTAACCCAGCTAGACAGTGGGTGTGAAATGCACACATCTTTGAACAAACGAAAAAATTAAAAGGAGGGAAAAAACGGGTGGAAAGAGTATTAAGTTTTATAATTGTTTTGGGAAATTCTGTGATATAAATTAGAATAATATTTTGGTTAACTTTTTAAACATGTAGTTTCGTTAAAATGTCCATTACTTTAACTATTAGTGTAAGAAATTTTCTTAAAATGAAAAATAAATTGTTTTAAATTCTATACTTTCACAAAAATAACTATAAAAAGTAATAATTTAAATCTAAATGACGTTCTTTAAAATAAACATTTGTATTTGCAAATTGTGAGTTTGAAAACAACTTAAATAAGCTATATGCATAATCCGAGATTCCTAACTCAGCTAGTGGTACTTATTCTGACCTAAATTAAACTACTAGATTGATTTGGTCCGTATATCAAGTGCTGGTGTATCCGTGCTTTTTTCTAAGTCAAACTTGCTGTCCATTGTCCAACCCATGCTTATGAACGTACACTATGATGAATCAACAAGCAATGCGACCTTACTGCATTTTTATTTAACTTGACATGAAACTATAAGAAATAATTTTATCCATCCCATATAAAAAAATTCATATATAGTAAATATAATACGTTAATGATTTTTATAAACACTGAATCCTACTACCTGTTCAGGCTATACGCAAATATACTATTTAAGTTAGTGAGTTTGGGATGAGGGAGGTTGAATTTATAGGAAGTGTATCCTAATTTTCGTAGAGGGAACGTGGAAAATCACCGACCGTGATTTGAACCTCGAACTTCCTGTCATTAGTTGACTAGTTAAACACAAGAGTGACGTTTTTAACAACGCGGCCACCGAAACAGATCTTAAAGATATCCAAAATTAAATATTATACTATTCTTCTTTCCGGGCTGTAAGATTTCAAACTGTTGCAAAACACTACATACAATCTCTCTCGGACTCTAGACATTGTGAAGTCTTCTTCGGAAGTAAGGAAGGGTGGACAATAGAAGACTGTGGTACCGAACTTTCTAGAAGCTTAAAGGAATATTCTTTGAGGTACATCTTAATAAATAACTCGCCCCAGTATCTGAGGAGATCTCACGATGGTAAGACGGGTGACCCACGTAAGACATTGCAATCACATTTTAACTTCGAGTAGACTTTACGATCTTAACATATGCAGCCATGTCGACTTTTCCCTCGATTATATAATACATGATTATGTTATCAGATAACACAAACCACACATTTACTAATATGTTAATTATAAAGTAATCGGTGTTCATATCCTATTTTAATTATTTTATTTAATCTACTAATAAAACATTAACTCCTCCTATAATAATTATTGTATCTTATAAATTCAGTAGCGGTTCGTAGCTAGTCGGGGTGCTGCTAGCACAGGAAGCAAAACAGTGCATTTCTTACTTCACAGCCGCAAAGCCAACTTTTTCGTTTGTACCATTCAAAATTAAAGCTACGGATATATTTCTTGACTTTTCTTTGGCCTGGCTAAGATATTAGAATATCAGGCGTTGAACGATTTATTTCTTAACTGTAACTTTCTCATGGAGAGATAGCTGTGAAAATTTAAGCTGTTGAAGTTTACTTACAGTCACAGAACTTATTTCACGGGGATACAAGGGCATGGTTAAAGTGTTTTGTTAAATAAATAAAAAAATAAAATAAAAATCAGAATAATAATATAATTCTACAGTTTTCTACATTTTATCACATTCAAGAATATGGTACACGGTTTTTAAGCACAACGCACGCTGAGTAAAAAAAACCCTTCCTTCCACCATCACGACAGAGCCAGCACTGCGAGAGAAACAGTGCTCTCTCTACCTGGCAGTCCCACCTCCAATGTGCGCATGCGTACAACAGTCAAACACCACGTCGCTGGCACTGTGAAGCGCACAGTTCCTTACAAAGATTTTTGTGTATTTTTCATAAACTGGAGGACTACTACTGAAGTACTGACATTAATCTTAAGGAATATATATTGTACTACAAAAATAAAGAAAGAATTAAAGAAAAAATAACCCATTATATTAAATGCTATCGTTAATATCAAGTGGAAATAGGGGTTGCTGCAGTTCCGCAGTGCATATACACGAGCCGCTACTGCTTAGAATTATAGCTCTACAAAATGATATATTAATTAATGGTAATTACCACCCGCAAACACCAAATGTTACTTGAGAACTACGCTGCCTACTAGGATTGCACCATCGCATGGCAACATAATCATCATAAAACCCTCAAAGTGTAACATTACGAATATGTCACCAAAGGTGGCGTGATTCATAAAGTAATAAACCACCATAAAACCCCGAAATTGTACAATAAAAATTTATATAAATACACCAATTGGAAAGAGTACACCTTGTCACATAGATTACATCAGATTCAAAACTTTTCACAGATAGTAAAATCTCTAAAGATAGCTTGATCAACACTGAAATATCTCTCAGGAAAAAATATAGGTTGGGTCTTATTATTTTATATCTGTATTTTATATTTGTATAAAATTATAGGTACTAATTTTGAGTAATTTTTACTGAAGTAGAGAGCTACACTCTATATTTTTAAAGGTGGTTTCCCTCGGTATCATTGTATTATCCCTTATGATCAAAAGAGTTTAAACACGTCTATATTAAGACAAAACAAAAATATATTGTATTTATTTTCTGTACTTTTTTTTCTCGTCGGCCATCACTAAATGCTACGCAAGCACTTGGCTGCCACCGAATCTCTTCAACGTGATGACACCCCCTACTAACTCGGTTGGGGTGCCAGATGAGAATAGGGGGTGAAGAGCGTGTTTGTAAGGGCTACAACAAGAGGGGAAGATGAAAGCTACTACAAGAGGAGGGTTGTAATATGGCGTCTGTACACTCGATACCCGTCCATCCCTTCTGCACAACGCGACGCTTCACCCTTGCAAATCTTCTGAAGATCCAGGAGAGCCACCCACTCCACCCACTAACCCCTTCACCTTCGCAGATGAATTACAGGGTGAAGAGACGCCAGATATTTTCAAGCCAACATTATTCTCTGACATAGATCACCTTACCAAGCAAAGGTATTGCTGACTGTTTGCAGGACTGTAATCAGAGTTCTCACCGACATATATAGGCGAGTGGTTAGCATGCCTACCTCCAAACTTGGATCCTCTCAGGCTGTACTATGTTGGATTTTTTCCCCCAAATTATTTACCAATCTTTCTTTAAGGGGTTGCTTTACAAGTTCTTTAAAATCTACCTCCCTCAACTTGGATCTTTGGATTATAGAGTTTCAATTATTTCTTGATACTATTTATATTAGGGCGCACGAACAAATAAAATAGCTATACATTTCCAATCTCTATATATTATGATGGATTGTGATGTTTTATATAACTTCGAACGTTAAAAAGTGGGTCTTACATGTCTGTCTGTCTGTCTGTCCTTGTAGCTAGAGCCGATAATTTTCTATGTATTTTGTTCAAATTCGATACAATATTTATATGTTATATGGGCATACCTAGAGACAAGATTTTAGCTTTCTAATTAACGGTAGCTTAGTGATGACTGACTATTTTGGAAATAGCTTTAACGATATTTTTAATAATAGATATCTAGGGAGAGTTTGACATGATAAGCAGCACTGCATACTGGGTTTACAGGGTAATATTTTCCAAACGTTAGCTTACAAATAATTTTTATTTATTTAATTTTTTATGAAATGGCTCTAACATTTTTGTTCAAAATAGCTATCTATATTTTTACACGATTAATTAAAAAATTCACTTGAAGCTAATTTAGTGTTGAATAATATTTTAAATAAATTTATCAAACGTTAATAGACTATATGGAAAATAGTGTGTGACTTTATCGTACTATTTATTTTTAAAAGTGGGTATTGCTGTCTAATGATTTTCAAACGGTAGTTCCCTAGCCAGAAGGTAAACGTAACGGGTGAACCAGTGAGCCTAGTAATAAATACTCCGTAGCTATGTAAACAACGTAACAGGGGTAGCTCGCGCCCTCCACCTCTACGTTTTTTTTGTTTAATTCTAACCCTTCACTTTAATTCGACCCTTCTAAAACACGAGAGAAGTTTGAAGCTACCAGAAGGAGCTTTAGAAAGTTATTTTTTTAAGAGGTGAAAGGGAAGAGAAAAAGGTTTAGCAGTGAGCTCGAAAAGAGGCTTTGTAACTTGAAACGAGACAGACAAAAAGATCTAGACGAGACTACCAAAGTTAGAAATACAAAAAAAAACCTTTGTGGGGTTGTTTCAAGTTGTACCTAACACTTCTTTTTAATCACTCTTCTAATTTGACGCAAACCTTAGAATGTATAATATAAGTACCGATGAGTGTTTCACTGTGCTCGGGTGGCTTGGTTCATTAAGGATGTTGACCACAATACTTAAGGGACTCTGTTTAGACTCAATGAGTTACGAAAAAAGATTTGAGTGGGTGTAAGTCATCAAATTTCCATGCAGCTTTCACTTTTGATGGAGAGAATCAATTCAGATTAAATAATCATATCAATATAATTAAATTATATTAATGTGTTTTTTTTCCCATCTGTATGAGATGTAAGTATTTTAATTAGGCAAATAAAGAATAGATAACGAAGTTAAAATTTATTGTAAAGATACCCGTATTTTCTTGGAAGGTATCAAAGACACGGTTTTAAGGAAAACACATTTAGTTCACTCAGCCGAGATTTAAACTTGACCTTCCATTACCAACTAGCTAAACTAATTGATCCAAAAATTCAGCACATATGCCCACTGATTAAGGTATTTACTTTTTCATTATCTAAACTTACTTTCAAACCATTTTCTTTTCCGTTCAAGCTATTCGGATTTTTACACTAAACGGAAAGAGATGATAAAGGTATATCTTATAGGAAAACCACCGGGACTTACAAGAAGAATAGAGAGAGTGGAAAATCATTTAAGAGCATGGTCATCAGTTTACCCTCTGAGTATTTATGTCCCTATCAGTCCATTAAATTGAGAGTGTAACGCCTTAAAAATCTATCGCTCACCGGATCAGCTCGGCTCTGGTCAATCAGGTCTTTGCACCACGCACTGTATCGAAATAGATGGGTAGCATTAATCAGTATAAACGGACAGTTCCAATGAAAAGGAAGCTCTTACTATGTATTTTATATACAAAGAATTATAAAAAAGAATGACAATAGGTTTATTTGTGCATTAAATCTGCCTGTTAAGGAAATAATTAGGAACTTTCTACCCGGGTTTAATAAAGATTATACATCCTTAAGACTATGTTTTGTGCCCACACTATCACTTTATGCTGCTCTACACTCTCTTGTCAAGCGTTATCTTTAAAAATTGTATTCATTATATCTTAATATTTGGTGAACTAATGGTCTAGGGATAAGGTGTCAAACTTCTGTGTTAGGGTCCAGGGGTTCAAATCCCGGTTACGGCACAGATTTGTTTGATTACCAAACCCTTCCTTCACCTCTGGAAAAGTGTGTGCTTTCACGCTTAGTGAATGTGTGGTACGCCAGGCCCACACCGTGGTTCGGAACCCACGTTAAACTGTAGGTCTTCTCTGCTTTCCACCCTCATCATTCTCACGTATCATCCTACAATCTGGGGATAATTGAATTCGCCTTAATGGTGCCCCCACCTCAAAAAAGAATTCCTTCATATGACAGGAAAGCAAAGGCCATATTAGGACGAATGACCATGATCAAGGGCACTAACCTTACCCAATATTTATATATTTTATTATTAATATTCGTTTTGTTAATCGTAAAGGAGGGATAGCTTTCTCAACCAATACATTTTCCTTATATTCATCGATGTTTCTTATTGATTTTTATAATGGCCTGTAAACAGGTGAAACGATTCTGTACTTAATTCAGTAAAATT
Organism: Timema californicum; assembly: GCA_902141385.1. NCBI lineage: Eukaryota > Metazoa > Arthropoda > Insecta > Phasmatodea > Timematidae > Timema > Timema californicum. The sequence goes on from CABFOW010000277.1 coordinate 256,456, forward strand.
ATTACCTTGCTCACGACTAAGTATCATGGATACTAGTAGTAAAATCAGTAGTCATTTGTGATCACTGTGCGTAATTTGGTAGTGGCGCAAGTAATTGTTTTCAGCGATGATTAAGTACAGATGCATATGCAGTCAGTGCAGAAAAGATATTAGTGGTCACATTTGTAATTTGAACAGTGATGCATTTGTAAAACCAAAAGTAAACCAAAATATATTGGTTTTGAAAAAAGATAGAGGGATGTGGTTTTAATCAAATGTATATTTGAGAGCCATTCATAATTTTTTTAATATTCAGGATGGCTTCAAAACATATTTCTGAAGCTTTAATTTATACGTACAGATTGTATTTTGGTTGGTATAATTAACTATTTACTAAACAAGGATAAAAATAATGACTATGTGAATGCATGTAATATAATATTTTGTAGTAGTTTCTTCACTGGCTCTTTATGTATAGTAGTTATCATTTTGTCATTATAAGTTTATCTACTGAATGAATTATTAAAACATCTTCCACATGTACAAGGAATAACACAAACATCATTCACTTGATACACGTCAAGACATCACCTAGCAACTACTAGGCATACTTATGAATCTGACATTAATCGTGACTTTGTCGAAGTCTTCACCTTCAGGCAAAATATTTATCCTGGGAATGCTAGTCAGACATGCGTGGACCTGTCATTAACAGGACCTAAGATAGATGGGCCTGAGATGGATTGATTCAGGTCGTGGTGTTCCATTTGATAACGGGTATCAAAGCACTTTCTGACAGACATTAGCGGATATGAGATGAGCTTACCTACACCGAGCTGATCTAGTGTACGTTGCCACATTTGATGACGTGTTTACATACCTATTTTGTCATGTCTGATTTTATCTGAGATGAAAGGACCTGAGCTGAGCTGATACAGGGCGTGACCAACTTAAAATACCATGTAAGCGCTGAGTGGATATCAACTGATACATCGGCTACCTTCATATGAACCGGTAGAAAGGTCCTTTTAAAAAATAAGCTTATTATTTTGATATAAATATTGATATTGATAGTAATATACCATCATATTAATATTATTTTATAGATATTGATACTATCTGTTTATTTGAGCACATCGTCCTGTCACCTGTTAAGGTTATACGCACATGTTCAAATCACGCTAATGAGCTAGCGGTGAGGAAGGTGTCAAAAGTAGAGTAAGTGTATCCGCATTTTGGGTGAGTGAGAATGTAAAACTATTAATAAAACTGCCCTCAGAACATCCGAATAGGATTCAAGCTCCAATCTCCCTATTATTATTATTATTATTATTATTATTATTATTATTACTAGCACCACGTCTTAGTACTCGTTCGTACTATACGAACTTTCTAATGCGTAATGGTAGGGTGATTGTGAGAATAAATGGAGGACCTACAGTTTAACGGGGGATCCGAACCATGGTGATGGTCTGGCATTCTGCACATTCACAAATTGTGATTAATACACGTATTGTCAGAGGTGAAGGAAGTGTTTGGTGATCAGACAAATTTGCGCCGGGACCAAGGATTGAACCCCGGACCCCCAACACAGAACTTATTGAACAACAAACATTCTTCTTCTTAATTATTAGCTAACTTAAAACTTTTTTTCGTAATTAATTGCTAACTTAGTTTTATGAAAATAGGTGAAAACCTATGCAAGTAAATATAAAAATACAAACTTAGTTTATAATGAAACTCAATCTATAAAGAATATATACCCTCCTCGATGGCGTAGTTGGCTAACGCGCTAGTCCTGTTGAGCTCGACTGCTGAGGACCGGGAGATCAAGGTTCGAATCTTGGTCGAGTGAATTGGGGTGGTTTTACCTAAATGGTTTTCCACTCTCCCTCCACGCAAATGCTGGTTCACTTCCTCTAATTCACCCTTCCTAATTTCTAACCCATTAACTTAATTAGTACTTAAATAGTATAACCCAAACGGGTAGTAAGACGTGGTGCTAAATAATATTATTATTATTATTATTATTATAAAGAATATAAAATTGTCTTCTTTTTTTAGTTACAATAATCTTATGCTTGGTTTAATAAAGTGAATTAGTTAAAAACCCTACGCGATGTTATTGTAAATAAATTCACTTTAGGTGTTGCTCGTGTAGCCACGTGTTAGAAAATGCGGTGCGCTGCTGGTCGACTCCTTAGGCCCTGTGGCAACAAAAGCAGATGATACCATCTATTAAAAGTGACATATGGAAATCACATGAATTGACATACGAGTATACTAAATCGGTTTTTAGGAGATATTTGTAACCATCATATAGGGTCCTTCTTATCCAAATGCTACTGTCGCTATACGAACCTTGTGTTGACCTAGGAAGGAAGTGCAATAACTCTTCTCCCACCCCCGCCCCCCTCCACTATACACGAAGCATCACCCTATCGTATGATTCGCGAGAACAATGAGCGAAAACTCGGTGACCGGAAATAGGTAGGGAGACACGTAAGCGCGGTGCACGCTGGTGCAGTGCATAATTGGAAGCGTGGGGTTGCCAAAAGATAACACTGCTGATAGTAGAGAGTGGGTGAAATAAAGTTTGGCACCTGTTCATTCACGCATTGTATCGGATCGGTAGATATTTGTTTATATGCTCACGTGCACTTATCCGTATCAGCATCGAACTAGCTCACTATTAAAAAAAACTTGTACGCTTCTACCCCCTATACTCCTGTCCACTCAGTTATACATGAATCTAGTCAGGAAAAAGTTATCGGCCTTACCCTGAACAACAAGCTTAAAAAAAATTAAGCGTACCACACTGTGACTTGACAAGCTGTGAAAAAATCAGGTTTTGTTTTTTATATAATAAAAAATCCCCTTTGTGATTTTGTGGTCAGAGTTCCTAGATAAAAAATAAGGAAGTTCCAGGTTCGATCTCTGGAGCTTCCGTAATCTGTGAAGCAGTAGGTCTGGCCTGGTACGAGGTCAACTTGAGGACAAATGAGGAGATATTATAATAAAAAAAACACCGGTTCTGATCTAAGAAGCTGAGGTTAACAGCCGGAAATTTCATCGTGCTGACCCCATGAAACATATATTCACAGAAATTTGACACTATCTTCGACAATATATGGCAGACACTTGGTCAATATGGATCAATCATGGGCTGACACCATAGATATATGTAGTAAAATATTATGTATTGTAAAATTCACAAGATGAAATTGAAAAAAATCAATGAGGTGCGTTAAATTATTTGTCCCACGTCACTTAGAACCATATTTTCACACAAGATAATCAGTTTTTCTACCTATATTTTAAGAAACAATTTGACCATTGGGTTTGCAAAAAAACTGACCACGAAGTGTAATTAAAGGATAATGAGAAGATTCAAAAACACCCGAAGTTTAGCATCCGGTTAGATGCGATGTGAACCCGAAGGCTACCTACACACACTTGATCTGGTACCAAAGCTGCGCATCGCATCACGACAGAAAATATTCTCTTCCCACATTTATTTGTCATCTGATACTAGCTGGTCTCTTAAGGTGGGACTCTAGAGAACGTGAGTTAAGAGCAATGTTTTTGTAGTTTTTATATCAAAACAGTTTTATGGTAAAACTAAATAAAACATTCCTCCTGTAGAAACATAGAGTTTAATTTTCTTCACATGGTGATATCAAGAATTCTTGAATATATTTTAAGGGTGCCCTGAATGTTATGACAACTTATAGTCTTTATTTAAAATGTCTCCCATCTAATGCCTTTTTGCGTATGTCAAAACTGCTGATATAACTATGTGAAAAAAATTAAACTCCATGTTTCTACTGGAGTAATTTTTATTCATTATGACCACAAAAAAATTGCTTATCTACTAAATCTACAAAAACACTAGCCTTAGTTGGCATTCACTTTATCTCCACATTAAAGTATGATATATTCTCTTCGGAATTAGTTATTTAACGCGTTTTACTTTTAAAATAATATCAACCATTTACGTCCTCTTGCGACTCTCTAAATTGAATTAATTAGGGGGGTACAGGGAAAAAACTTGAATTGGGAATGTTTTACAAGTGGATCAATATAAGTCGATGTGATGCATCTTAATGAGTGCAAGAAAAGACGTTGGACTTAGCTTCACCCAAATAAAGACTGTATCATTATTATTATCATCATCATAAAATACACCTGTATTTTAATGTGGAATTAATTTATCCCAGAGATATATATATTTATCAACAAATATTTATATCCATCCAAACTATATGAATTTTAGTCACCCTCCTGGGTAGGGATTAAATAAATGTTACGGTGCACCACTCCCACTTTTATCTCAAAATAGACATTTACTAAATACGCGTAAAATTTGTTAAAAGAAATAATAGATATGTGCATTTTTGTAGAAATATTACCCTAAAGATCATAAATGAAATAATACACACTGTTAAATACTCACGCTATTGCATTAAGAACTAGGAATACTGTTACAGAAAAATTGAGAAAAGAGAAACATATTTGTCCACAAAGAGCATAAGAATCAAATTCATTTTCAAAGATCTGAATTAATAAGACGTATTTATTATAATTTAATTATTCTACTTTAATTATTTAATATGTTTATATTTGCTAGTATCTTAGAAACTTTTGGTTTGATAAATTTCAAATAAAAGATTTTTATCTTTAACAATATGTAGTACAATTTTACAGTGATAAATTGATTTTGCATTTCGAATAGTAAACGAAAAATTATGAAAAATGGAAAATTTCCTTAAGAAAAGTACCCTCAAGATCATTTTCATGAGAAAATAAGTAGTTCCATTTTGTTTAATATGATGAACAAAATCCTAATATAAATGTAATCAAAATCATTAAAGTGAATTTTGAAAAAACCAATTTCTTCTCTCTATTCCATTTAGTGAACTACCCTTGATTTTAGGGTTATATAACTAATTCCGATAACCCTTCGGGGGGAACTTATGATAACACCAGATACCAAGTTTTAGCCCAATAGGTAAAATTATTTCGGCTCTAGCTTAAGGTATATAAGACAGATAGATGGACAGACAGACAGATAGACAGAGGCAGATGGCATTGCGAATAACACTTTTTTGTTTGTTTCGGGGGCTCATGAAACGTCAACATTTATCAAAATCTCGAGCTCAGTTGTTTTGACGATCCCAATACTTTATTCTCTCCGAGATGTCAAGATAAAGTAAAAATAAAGAATTCAAAATAAATTTAACATCATTCGCGTGCAAGTCATGTCAAAAGCCTTTAGCGGTACATCCTGTTGGCATTCAAACCTTTTCTTCCCCGTCAATGCCAAAAACTCTACTAGAGGAGAATATAATCTAGCCCACGTGCCCACTGATACAACTATTTGGATTATAAAAAGTTTAAATTAATTTTATTTTTGCTTAAAGCCGTGCTGAAAGTTACCATTACTCTTTGTCTCTATTTAAAGAATGCTAATATAATTAATTAATTAAATTCTATTTTTTAAATTATAAACATGATAAATAAGTACCTAATTCATAAGTGAGACTTAACGTGTCAATATTTTTTATTGACTATGTTTGTGTTCAAACATAAGTGCTAAGAAAATCAAATGAATAAAGGAAACAGTAAAAGGAATACAGCAAAGAAGAGTTAATGTTAGGCTACTGTATCTACTGAGATAATATGATAGCTTGACGAATATAACTATAGAAGGAGATATAAAAATGAGGAATTAAAGAAGTAGACCAATATTAGAGTATATGAATCAGATAGGGAACGATGTTGGTAGAATAAAGTACAAATATGTACAAAATTTGTTCCAGAATAGACAAAAGTGAAGATTATCTCAAATCAGTCTCAAGATTAATGACCTAATGATGAAAATATATTATAGGTTTTTTTAAATTTGTGAAAGTTTAGACGATATTTGTTGTCTCCACATCTTACTACTCAACCAGATTATTGATATTTATTTATACTAATTTTTTGAGAATGAGGAATGTATTATTTAGAAGAAATGTACCCATATTTGAGTGGAGGGAGAGTGGGAAAGTATATATTATAAAGACTCCCTCATGCCATCTGACCAGGGTTAGAGCTTCGATCAACCCAATACTGGTAAACATAACTTAGTTTGACATTTAGCCCACGTGTTCACTGAAACGGATATCACACAATATATTTAGAAATATTTTTCAATTCATAAAGTTAATAAAAGAAATTAACTTATACACATAAAATTTACGAAATATATTTTTAAAAACACATTTGAATTAATAATTTAAAGTCTTTCAAAGATAAATTGGATCAACAACTTTATAAAGTTTCACAGTTTACAAAGATTTAAAATGTGAAATGAACGCCCATAAAACACCTTTTACTCTTCTGTCCCCAACCCTCCAAGGGTAACCTCGTCAGGAAAATGAATCACGCCGTTGATGGACGACGCCAGACGTCACCCAGCGCCGCCCGCAATTTCCGGTACAAGGGTCGCGTGTCGTGTCGTGTGGTGAGCTGCTGCGAGAAGGATGTGGCAACACTGCAAACAGCCACCGCGGCGTAATGGATGGTTGGTGGGTAAGGGAATAAAACACGGACGATTGTTACGTGCTCGTCGCTTACACTACGGAAAATCTTGATGCTGTGTCACATTTGATGTGTTTTGCTGTTGTTTATTATTGCGGTTGAACAACATTTGTTTATGTCTCGTTTCTTTGAGGTGGCGTGATTGAAATAGAATATAGATTATTAAATCGTATGGTATATCTATTTTGTCAAATGAACCATAACTTATGTAGAAGTAAACAATACAACACAATCGTAGCTAATTTTGTACATAGTATATTGTGGTATGGAATAATATTTTCATAAACTAACCATCTATAAATTACCCTTTGTTAATTTATCATTCCAAATACTAGTATTTGCTATTATTATCATAGTCCACATCCCCCTGTCACCCAATTTTATCAAAATAACTACAGTCGTTTTTAAAAATCAAGGATCAGTAAACCACCTTTACATTAATTTTTCAAAGAAAAATAATAGTCTAGGAATAAGAAATATTGAATTCAAAGGAAATGTTTCCAAATTTGCGTGGAGAGAGATAAATATTTATAAAAACCACCTTCAGTACACCTGTCCGGGCTCGAACCACGATTGTACCATCATACGGCAGTCTAGTCAAAAGGGACGACTAGGACCATGTGGCCACCGAAGCGGTTGTAGCATTATATACATTATTTCCTTCAAACTTTTTTTTTCCATGAAAATATGATTATTAAATTTAATGTGTAGGCTATTTACTATATAATTATATAATAAGAAGAAATCGTGTGTAAAGATGTGTCTCTGCCCTAAGGAAAGGCATAGGCCTAAGCTTTTAATGGTATTTTACCTCACTATGAGATAAGAATTAAATGACTTTGTTGAAAAAAAATCCAACTTTAAAAATATTTATATATTTAAGTTGCCAATAAGCTACTATAAATTTTAAGGCTAGGATTTAAAAAATACTATTATCATTAAACAATTAAATGTCAATTTTGAACGAAATCCATCAAACTGTCTGTAACTACAAGTAGGAATGGACAGAATAATTGTAACATCCAATTGTTTGACATCGGGAAAACAAATTCAAAAAACTATCATAATATCTTGATAAAATATTTTCACGGTTACAATACTTAATTCTATGAGATATACGTTGCGTGGTATTAATCTTTTAAAAAATAATTACTTAGTCACTTTTTATTGTAAAATAACTTCATATTATTAAGATACTTCCTCTAAAAGAATAGGTTAAACCTCTGAAACTGTGCCCGTGTGGTTTAGGATACTAAATTCACATTATTCTTAATCGCCATACATGTTGTTTCCCTCATATGATAACCATTATAATTTTTTATTTTCCTTATCCACTTTATAACCATGGTGATGAACGTGATTCCTCAATATCAATCAAATCGATTTGTATTCTCGACTATACAGATCCTGTGGGGGTACATGGCAGACCTGCAGGCATTTCAATATCGGTATTTGTAGATTCGCCCAAGTGTCTCTAATATTACTCTGCACCAATACATAGAAATGCCGTATCAACAACTTCCAGAAGATAGCAAAGTCCCTCTCCGACAACATACCAGACTTCACCAATCCTCTATAATGTTAGTAATCTTACCACACCTTAAATTATTCTAAAGTATCTATATTTGAGATAATTTCCTTTCATTTGAATATTTATTATTATTATTATTAGCGCGTCTTACTACCCATTCGGGTTATACGCACTTATGCTAATGTGTAATGGTAGGGTGATTGTGAGATGAAATGGAGGACCTACAGTTTAACGTGGAATCCGAACCATGGTGGAGGCCTGGCATTCCCCACATTCACAAGTTGTGATTAACACACGTC
>CABFOW010000277.1:266667-298650 GCA_902141385.1 Timema californicum
TGGAGTTACGTAGGTTTGTTTGTTAAACTAGCAACTATGAAATGCGAACCTTAAACACCAGTAACCACTTTTTAGACTTCAGCTGAAATATAGTAGCTAACCTCCAAGGAGGAAACAGAGCAACGCTTGAAAAGTTTCAGTTAATGCAACGAGAGACATGTTTTGGTTTCGTTTCTCTTAGTGGTGAATGAAATATTATTTAGTTACGTCGAGCTTACCGTTTTAGCCGCTTAAGCTTTTCAACTGTTATTTCTCTTGAGTTTTACTTAAGTCTTTTGTGTACTCAAGTTATTTTAGTTGGTTTATATTTTGGTTTCAATGGATAAAAAAGGGGGAAATAAATAAAAAAGAAAATGTTAATATACAAGAAAGGAGAAAAATATATTTTACAATAATTTATATTGTGAAAGTGACACCTTATACTCTACGACTACCAATGAGATAAACAAAGGTAGAATCATACTTCATACAAATACAATTTATCCTACCCTTGGATAAAATCCTGGATTGGTGTACTTAGGTGTTTTTTTTCATCAATGGTATCCTAGTTTCCCAGTGCAAATGAGGGTAAACGTCCCTTAAACTATACTTTACTCATCCCAATCCTATTAGTGTTAATATAATTATAATACCCAGACAGATACTAAGAAGAAGTGTATGGAAAATTAGGTCTTCTTGTATTGAAATGCGGATAACTTTATTATGGATGAAATATAAAATACACTGACGAGACACATTGTATTCACTCGCAAAATATAATATTTCTGGAAACTCGGAATAAATCTTTTATCGTACGCAATAGGAGTGTAACGTTTATTTTTTTGAAAAAAATACACCTACATTATAAAAAAAATATATCGGAAAGGTGAGACTGTTACCGTTTGGAAAGAGGGTGGGAATCCACGATCTTAAAAATACAACTCGAGTTTATCAATTCACTATCAAACTACTTTGAATACCGAGCCGGGCTTTGCTAAATAATATGTAAAAATTTCAAATATACCTTTATAGGTGACCGCATGGTATAAGGAGTCGCTTTTTCAATAGACTAGACTTACAATGATAGGGAGATCCGGGTTCAATCCAGTCACGTGTAATGTGGGTGGTTTATCCTAAATAGTTTTCCACTATCCTTTATGAAACTGCGGCTCATTTTCTATAAATTCAACTGTCCTCATCCGTAACACATTAAAGTAATTAGTACATAAGCATACAACCCGAATGGGTAGTAATACTCAGTGATAAATAATATTAAATTTAATCGGGAGGTTTCATGTTTCTTAAATTTGTGTATCTGAATTGAACAATTTAATTCATAATTATATTTCATATTTCTATATTGCTCTGTCATTTCCCTTTAATATTACGTTATAATCTTTAACTGTATTATTTATTTCAAATCTCTTTAATATATTTTAATCTTGACGTTTAAAAAAAATTTCGCCCAATTCAACGTGTATGTGCTGTTTATCAGTGTTTTCTTCAAAAACTTTGGTATAATTATTCCTTTATAACTATTTACAAAATGTTATCCCTTCTTGTAGTTCCTTCACATCTACCCCTTTACAACTTAACCCCAGAGCAAAGCTTTTCTTGAACAAAGTTCGGTAAATCACAGAGTTTATAACTGTATAAATGGAATCTCACTCTCCTTGTAACAAATAGCCATTATACTTCTATGCCATTCAACAAAACATCTACAGTAAAAATACACCAAGCACATTTTTAAACTGCAGCCCGTTAAGCTGTAGTGATGTCATAATATGCAATATTTAAAAGAGGATATTATTTTCTGTAATAAATAAAGTATAAATAAGTGCAATTTTTTCTACAATACCAGATTATGACTTAATACTTTTTAAATATTTCATTGAATTATTATGGCTAGTTAATATGGTTGATCCATATCCATTTCTATTTCTTTTTATTCCTACCTAGGATTTTTTCTTTTCTTTTGGTGCTATTTGCTAAGGGTAAAATTGTGTAGAGTTTTTTCCCCCTTCTTCATCAGCTTCTTGAAATCCTGCGCTGAAGGATGATGTTCTGAAATTGAAGCGTAAATATGAGAGTAAATGAAAAAAAAGAAGAAGAAAAGAGTTGGTAGTCGGTGTATGTTTTAGGAGCACGAAGGGGTTGCGTGGATTTAAGAGAAGATTTGAGGGTGAAAGGGGGATGTTTTTATGAAAACACTTGTTACTTCAGGCAGAAAATTGAGCTCTAAAGGTTTTTTACTCTATCTTTGTTGTTGTGAAAATGAGGTTTTTGTTCTTTCCGCTACGAAACGTTGATGAAATATTAGAAACGTCAATAATTCTTAAACCTGTCTCGGTGACGTAGTTAGCTAAAGCACTAGTTTCATGTTGAGATAGACTGCCTAGGACGGGGTGATCAAGGTTCAAACCTTGTACGAGTGAACTGGGGGGGGGTGTGTGTGTTCCTAAATGGTTTTACACTCTCCCTCCATGCAAATGCGGGTTCACTTCCTCTAAAATTTAATTTTCCCAATTTCTAAGCCATTAGCGTAATTAATACTTTAGCATACAGCCCTAATGGGTAATAAGGTGTAGTATCAAAAAAACTTGAGTTTGGTATAAGATAAGAAAACAACGTGTTTATTATATTATATACTAGCTTTTACCCGTCTGGGCTTCACCCGCAATAATCGATAAAAAAATTAATTTTCAACCAAACTGTTTTGTTCATATATCAAACTTTATTCTTTCAAATATATATGCGTTTTTCTCAGTTCAAGCTGTAAATAATTTTGCCGTATTTTATTTTTCACTTTTAAATATTTCGTAATAAAAGAAATATATATTATTTAAGTTAACAATTATAAATTATTATTTTTTAAATTCTACATTCATAATAAGTAAGATAAATAAATAAATGAAATAATATTTTGTCGAACTACTTAGCTAAAATCACATCATATTTATTATTTATTAGAATGAAACGACGTCACACTAATTACTATTTACTTTTATTACAAAATATTAAATCACAAATTCTTAAATAACATAATTTAAATCACATTATAATCATATATTTATTATTATTTAAAATCAAAGGTTGAGAATATTCCTATATGTTATTCCAGGACATACTCTACCAACGTGAAAAGTTTCATTCGAATCCGTTAACTTTATATTACTTTACCTCACCTTTTTAAAGTAGTAAAGAACAGTTAAAAACGAAAACTTACGCAGAAAAAATACTATTGCACTTTTATCATAAAAATGACTTCGTATTTACACGTGAAAAAAACAAAATTTCTCTCAACATTTTGCTCAGTAGAAATATTTTTGATTGAGCGTAAGTTTTTGTTTTGAACTGATCTTTACTAATTTTAAAAAATGGCGAGGTAAATTAATATAAAGTTTATAATATTTTAATTATATAATCACATTCATACTTACTCGTAAAATTAAATTAAAATCCCAATATATAACTTATCTTTTATATACGAAAAGTTTAAACATTAGTATTGTAAAATTAATGTAATGTTGTTCCAGAACATACTCTACCAATATACGAGGGAAAAAAAACTATTTAACCTTTATCATAAAAATAGCAGATGACTGGCAGGACCATCTAACCTACAAAGTATTTCTACAGAGTTGAGAAATTTTTTGTTTATTTTACGTGTACATACGAAGTCACCTTTATGATAAAAGTTCAATTGTATTTTTTGTGCGTAAGTTTTTGTTTTGAACTGATCTTTACTAACTTTAAAAAATGGTGAATTTTAATTATAATCACATGCATATTTACTCGTAAAATCTCTTTTATATACGAAAAGTTTAAACACTAGTAATGTAAAATCAAAGGTCTGGAATAGTCAAACATGTTATTCCAGGACATACTCTACCAACGCACAGAGTTTCATTCGAATCCGTTCAGCAGTTTTGGCGTGATTGAGTAACAAACTTCCAAACATCCAAACACACAATCTTTCGCATTTATAATGTTAGTAAGATAACTATCTAGTTTCATACCAAATAAACAATAGGCGTATCTTCAAATGAATTATAAATATCTAAGATTATTGTTAATGTTTTAACCATTTTGGACCAACTAAGAAATAATAAAAATGTTATCTATATTTGGTGCAAAATTGGGAAAATAAAAAAACCCTTATATTTTAGGTGATTGAAAACAATAGAAAGCCTTTTATATTCAACTGAAACTATAGTAGTTTAGTTTATTTGCTACTATTTGCCAGTAGTATTGTGAAATTTGTTTGTATTCAGGCTCATATATTATTTTTAAGTTTAATAAATGCAAATATCCTGATTCGCGTGACCTCAATTTTCCCTGAACACAAATGATAAGTGTTACAGCTTTTCTAGGTTGCTTTGGTTTGGAGTTCTACTCTCAACACAAACACACATTTTCTTTTTTTTTTCACTTTTTTTTTACATCAAGATACAATTAAAAGATAATCAAGGTTTTACAGAGATTTACAGCCTAAATCTCAGCTCGAAAACTAAGGAAAAATACATTTTTATGTAGCTTTCAAGTTAATAATGAGCAGTTGAGTTCATTTTATTGCTACAAATTTTCATGAAGGATTGTTCCCCATTGCACGTGTAACCTACGTCTTGTCCCCGCCGAACTCATAGCCGACGTAAAACTTGGTGACGCTCATCTCCGCCAGTCTATGGAGTCAGAAGGATCGGCCCGGTAGCCAGAGTTCCGGTCTGGCCCGGAAGCTGGTCGACCACGTGAGACCGGAAGTTGGGGCCGGGGATGAAGGTGAACCGAAGCGAGGGTAGCCACGAGACCTGAAATTATCCTCACTCCCCCTCCCCCTCATCGACTATCTTCAACCCTAGAACCCCATAACCGTTCTAGACCACCCCCATCACTGTGGTCCATAATATCCTCTCTAATCTGTGTCCCTGAAGACTTCTCCAAGGTCGATTGAACGTGGGTTTGGACACTGGGGACCGTGACTCCAGTGATGGCTACTTTTACGTATACTGCAGAGCAATGGGTAGAAAAAAATAAAAAAATAATAATGTAGATTCCTAGATTCCTTTACAAGATTCGAAGATTCAATTCAAAATTTATTTTTTATTTTGAATGAGATTTTTTTGCAGTTCTATTACTGAATATTGGTGCTTCATCTTCAACATACTTATAAGACAAACTTCTAAACTCCAGGCCATTAATATAATACCTAACTGAATTTATTAGGTAATTATTAGAAACATGTTAAGATTTATTTATTATTATATTTGTATTACTATATCATAGTACGCCTATGTTAAATTTGTTTTTTTTCAAGAATGGATACGAATTTGAGATTCATCTATTCGTAGGTAGAATTAAAATTTTGATTAGTAAAATAGAGAAATAAATCCAACTCAAATAAAAGCTTTTTTTTCTTCATGTAATAACGAAAAGGTCATCTACACGGGTTGCTTTGTGGACTTGATTCGTGTGGCCGAGATTTAATTACCCTTATGGAGGGAAATTTTACAAGAGTCAATTTACACGTTTCCTTAAAATTCATTCACCTCAGACTCTTTTTATGTCAGTGAATAGCTTGTATACTTTACTAACACAATAAGGGGTAGCCCGTGGTCAATACTGATGTATAATTGATTAAAATTCAAGTAAAATATAATAAATAGCTAAACGACAAAACTCAACAATTAATCCATTTACTTTTTATTTAATTGTAAAATTTAATGAGCACTTTAATGGAACATAGTTTTATTAGTATAAGATATACATATTAATATATTCCAGTGCATTTACGTATTGTATCAGTACAAGGGGCTGAGTGGTATCTGGCATTATATTTACATTTTACTTGATTGCCTTTGACAGAGGTTCGAGGTTTGAATACCACCGAAATTTTACTCATTGGATTGAAACTGTTTTTTTTTTTAATATTCTCCCTCCACGCTAGTAAGATTTCGTTGTGTCAAGCGTACCACTAAGAAAAAACTACCTCGCCCTTAGCACCTTGAACTGACACAAGACATGTCAATGTCTGGGCAATAAAAATAGTCCTAATATAAATATAGAATTATTATAAACATTTAATGTGAACAACCCTTTGTTCCCCTTTGTGTCTTAATATTATTATTATTAGCACCGCGTCTTACTACCCGTTCGGGTTGTACGCACTTACGCTAATGTGTAATGGTAGGGTGATTGTGAGATGAAATGAAGGACCTACAGTTTAACGTGGAATCCGAACCACGGTGGAGGCCTGGCATTCCTCACATTCACAAGATGTCTTGTCAGAGGTGAAGGAAGGGTTTGGTAATCAGATAAATCTTTGCCTGGACCGAGGATCGAACCCCGGCTGCCAGCATAGAAGTCTGACACCTTACCCCTAGACCGCCAGGTCACCCGTGTCTTAATACCTGTCCGGGATCTACACTAATGGGATGGTCAGGTAAGTGGAGTACATAATATCGAACCAAATGCCACGCTGTCACGAATTTCGTTTTCATGTTCGTAGTGTTATTCGTTAACATTTTTGTTAAGGCCATTGGTTCGTGTCACTAACCCGTCACATCGCGAATTTTTAAGTAGCCCACTATAATTGAACCTCCCACCCTGATTGTTTTTTCCATGTAAAATTGCAGCATGGGCTGTAGTTTGGAGGTAGAGGCAAGTTTGGCAACCGTCCACGCTATGCGTAACAGCGTTCCTAACATCCTTTGATGCGTGGGTTCAAAACCGACTTCAGGTGGATTGGAGTGAGTTGCGATCATCGAACAAATTTGCGTTTGCAACGGCGTTAAAGATCTCATCCACACAGGTGAACATGTCACACGTCGGTCAATTTTCAATGCTCACTACGGTGTTGGGCTCACTAGTGTATACTTCACTTATAATTCAGAGTAAATTGACCTTTAATTAGGTATAATAAGTGTGTAAAAACAGGAAAATTCACATCCGGAAAAAACCGACCGAAATTTAAGCACCAAACAACTCAGACTAGGTGAGTTAGCTTAACTTTCACTCCATGTGTACGATGATGCAGGTGACTAAGAGTCATCTAAATATAAAAGGGTTCAAGCATTTCCAATTAATTTAATCACTATATCTTGTTTGTTTTTAAACTGCGTTTATAGTCTAGAATGTGTATGAAAAACTATGACAGCTCTTTCATATTCAAATCAAACTTCCGCAATGTAACAATACATTCCCATTAAATATTTTTGGCCAACTCGGCTCTTTCTCCAGAGTCCAGAGCCACGAGAGGCCCATTTAAAAAGTTTATCGACCATCGCAGCAATCGGGTATGTGTGGAACCGTATGCAGGGAATGTTACAGGATGTAACATACCTCCATTACAGCTTCCGTCCGACAATGGTATATTCCTCGCTTCATGGAAATACGGCCGCAATTCTATGTATCCCCTTCCGATCCCCCAAACCCGCTTCACTTAGCCCTTTTCCTCTTCTATTTCACTCAACATCCAAAATAAAAAGAACATTCGAGACATTGCAATATCTAATAAAACTTTTGTTTTTAACCAACCTAATGGATTAATGAGTTGAATCACATTCACTAATTAGAAGTAAGGCTATTCTAATATAATATATTTTGTCTAACCTTTTTATATATAATCGAATATTCACTTCCATTTATTATAAAATACTCTACAAAATGGTTTTGAAAGGCTTTGTAAAATTAATACATTTCTTCGGAGATTAACAAAGTTTAAAATATAATTTTGCTTGGAGATAAGAGCTTATGAGTGTTTTCAACTATTAACTTATTTATCTGTAAGCTTGTATGTATTCTATTGATAGATTTTCCCAAAATATGGACGTATCAGAAAACAATTAATTGCTTTCAAAGTACAAGGAAAGTAATTGCCCTGTTAAAAAACCAATAAATGCTCACATATTAAACACAATAATTTGAAAAAAAACCACATTAAAATTGTAAGTATCTCAATAACTTGTAACTCTGGTTTTATATTTATTTTTAAATAAGTTACAATTTTGAAAACTACCATTTAAATTTTCTTAGTAATCATTGACCTTGTAGTATTCTTAATGTTTTGGCCTCGTGACCATAATTTAAAAAAATATCGATGTGATTAGGACCTCTTATTAAAGACTAGATCAAGGGGGAGGTTTAGTTGAAGAGGATCTACCATAGCGGAACTGGAAGATCAGTATATTAATCCACAAAGTGAAGCTCATCTACAGTGAATCCAATACGTTTAAAAACTCGACAGGCAATTTAATCAATAGCGAATTTGACACTTTCTACAATTTTATCAGCAAAGCGGTTAGGTTACATAGCAAAATTTCAAACTGAACCCTTGGTATTTAAAAAGCTGTCCACGACTGCCTTAGGCCTTACATTTTAATTAATTTTTAATTTCATCTTTTGTACAAAATAATCAATAACCCAATACATTTCAAATGGCTTTTAGGACTATACTCTGGCTTTATCCATATTATAATGTCAGGTATTAAAATAATTTCAAACTTTTCCAAAACAGGACTCTCTAGCCTAGGGATATGCTTTGAATTTTGTTGCGTCCTACATACATGAAACCAAATTGATTTCTTCCATTGAAAGGCGAACAATTACCCAGAAAGCTGAACACTGTTTAATAAAACTTTTTATTTATACCTATTCATTATTCATACCACATAAAAAAAACTGTAGTGACAGTGCCTTTAAATGGAAGACTTTTTTTTATGGTAGATAAAGGAAGATTGAATAGTTCTGAGCATGCATCAATTAGAACATACGAAGCCCAATCCAAATCCAATAATAGTCGTTAATAATTATTTCTTTACAATGCTACTTGTGCTAGATGAATGTAATTAAATTCTTAAATGGGTTTATATACATGTTAAAGAAATATTGTGTTCCCCATATGATTGTCCATCTATTGTAGCCATGGACTTTCCCCAAAATTTGGTATATTTCCTTATTTATTTAGTTTCAAGATTCTTATTAAATTTATGACTCATCTTTAATAGAATGCATCATTATTATATGCTGGTATATGTGATAAAACGTAAATACAATTAGATCTAGATATATTGGTCTTGTTATGAGACTCGACTAAAATCTACGATGTAAGGTCGATCACCTATGGCTAGAATGTTGAAAACTTTCTCCAAGGCCAACCAGAAATTTGAGGAAGTGTTTTTGGTGATTTCTTAAAGCCTTTTGAGTCCCAGTAATTATTTTTTATTTTCTCTCAAAATTGCGTAACTTTTAAAACAGAAAACCCTATTCTGGAACTTCCTTGTTGCGTCATCAAATAGTGGGGCCAAAATAACCTTCCCTCCCTCCCCACCTTTTAATCCAGCAGCAAGGGAAATATTTCCCTACCCACCTACGGAATTTCATTATTATTTAAGAGGTGACCTAAAATATTGTTCCAGTCTACGCTTCATATGTTGATAAAAGATGATAGGTTAGTTGAAAAATTCAAAAACAAATATTAAGAGCCTTTGCTTGAGAACACCCTCTACATGAAGAAGCTTAGGGAAATTACTTTATTCTTCCCTTCTCCATACTTCAATTGATGTACTAAATCTTGCGTTTGTGTGCCATGGAGTGTTACCGGGGTAAGTAGAGGTACAGTCCAATTTTTATAAGAAGGAACTATTATAAAATACAAACATATTTTTATGGCAAATTTGATAACATTTTACAGTTTTGTTAGTCGTATTTTTAGGTATATCTATCAAAGTGACAGTGGAATATAACATAACCTGATGGATGAATACATGAAATTAGATCTAGTAAGTTTTCTAGTTGGCATATACCTGGGCAAGGAGGGTCTAACTGAGGGATGAGAACAAATTCGAGATAGAGTTTAAATTAACTCTACTTACCATGGCAACAATCGACGACAATTTACTGCTATTTTTAATTTCTAGCTATTTTACAGTTAGATAAAGTATTGTGATCGTCAAAAAAATCGAACTCAAAGAGATTGACGAATCTTGACATTTCATCACCTCCCAAATCCAAAAAAGTTGTTTTCTGTCTCTCTGTCGGTACCTCCAACTTGATCCTAAGCTATTTTACCAATCGGAATAAAACATGGAGTATAGGGTTTTCATAGGGTTGCCCCAAGGGATTTTTGGAATTAGATATCCGACCCTAGAATTAAGGGTAGTTTACTGAAGGGCAAAAAGAGAAAAAGTCGATTTTCTCAAACATTTCTAAATATTCCAAGCAAAATGGATTCTCTCAATATTTCGGCAAAATGACTTAAAGGGCTACGGTGTGATGCGTTAATTATATTTTACTATAATATCTCAAACTATTTGAGATATGAAATTACTAATCGTTACAAATATGTAGATCTCATTATAATACAAACATTTTATAAGAAGCATATTATTATAAAATAAAAACTTTCAAGCTATACGTAAATATATGTTTTTTTAACTTTTCTAACACAAAAGGTAAAAGTAACGCTACCGCAAAAGAAAATCTAACCTGAAATATTGATGGATGTCGACGTCTAAAGACCTTCCAAACCCTAAAAAGTGGTATTTGCAATTATGTCTGTCTGTGTGTCTGTTTAAATTAAAAATTAAGAGTAATTTAATAAAGGGTGAAAAGAGAAAACATCTATTTTCTCGAGACTGACTCAAACAATTTTGATTAAAATTCGTATCTAAATGTTTTTAATATTATAAATAACCTGGCTATTTTCATTTTAGCATTAAAATGAATTTTATGGTGTTTTACAGAAGCAGAAACTTCTGTATCTCCGCAACTATTTGAGATACTAAATAACTTATGATTGCAAAATTGTATTGCTATAAAAAAATAAATAAAAAACTTTTATATGAAAAATATTTTTATAAATCCAACAGTTTCTGAGCTATTGGCAAATATATTGATACAATTATATAAGCTTTAGTTGTAAAGACCCGCCTCGGTGTCGTAGTTGGCTAACGCGCTTGTCGTGTTGAGCTCTACTGCTGAGGACGGGGAGATCGAGGTTCGAATCTTGGTCGGGTGAACTGGGGGTGGTTTTTCCTAAATGGTTTTCCACTCTCCCTCCACGCAAATGCGGGTTCACTTCCTCTAATTCAATCTTCCCAATTCCTAATCCATTAGAGTAACTAGTACTTAAAGCGTATAACCCGAACCGGTGGTAAGACGCGGTGCTAAATATTATTATTAAAAATTTAGTTGTAAAGAGATACTACTCAAGTATTAACGCAATAGTTCTCTAATGCCATGGAGTAATTAAATATAAGAAAGTTTCTCAAAAAGTGTATGTTGTTTTTCCTTAAACCTCTTAGAATAAATGTTTGTACAACAATGATCTATATCAATTTTAGACTCAATTTTCGTTATTTACAATTTTTATTGTTCAAAATTTATATATGAGGAATGTAATAACAATGCGATGTCATGAAGATTTGGAACATCCAATAAAATGTCGAAAATGTTAACAGGAAGTTGAAATTTTAATACAAAGTGTTGACCCTTGTGGACACAACATTGATATTTTTTATCGGTCCAAAACAAAAATGAGAACATTAAATTTTAAAAACAAAATTTTATACCGGGACTGAAAAAAAAAGTTTTACATAAGTATATAGTGCCATTATGCTTGTTTTTGATAATGTATATTATTTCGTTTCACATATATTACGCGTTTGAGTAAATATCTCCATTTTCAAACAATAGAGCGAGAAAGTCTGTGTGGAGTTCCGTACCATTTATTTACTTTGTCTTGACACCTCTAAGAGAAAGTATTGTGATCATAAAAAATCAAACTTGATATTTTTATAAATGTCTACATATCATGACCCTCTAAAACAAACTAGGTGGCTTACGCAATAATGTCTGTGTCTGTACCTTGGGCTAGAGTCGAATTTATTTTACTGATCTAACCCTAGATTTAATGGTAGTTTACTAGAGGGCACAAGATAAAAAAATATATTTTATCAAAATTATCTATAACGATTTTGTTTAAATCTTATAGCTAAACACTGTCTATCATTATAAACAGGATTAAAATTTTCATTTTATCATGAAAATGAATCTGAGGGTACTTTACAGGGGGTAATGTTCCGTGTTATTTTGTTTTTTGGTATAGTGCGGATAAAAAAATACCAGATTGATAGACCAACTATCCCTGAAATTTCTTTCCTTCATGTGTTATCCCTCACATGTGGGTCCCGGTACCCTGGCGAAGATATTTCAAAAATTGGTGGGTGCTTTTCCAACCCTACAATTAAATTTTCATCCTCTTTTATGGAGAAATCATGGGCCATTTTTAAAAACAGCCCAATCAAACATAAAACTGTGCCGATTGAGACCTAAGATTTCCTTGACTAGTGCGGTTCCTTTGAACCACTTTTTACTTTGTAGCTATCTTATAGGTAGAGAAAAATATTGTGATCGTCAATAAAATTAAACTCTAGATTGTGTCTGTCTGTTTGTACCTCCAAATAGAGCCTAAACTATTTTACCCAATCGGGATAAAACTTGGTATCTAGGGTTTCCATAGGGTTTCCCTAAGGATTTTTTGTAATTAGATACCCAACCCTAAAATTAAGGGTAGTTTACTTAAGAGCAAAAAGAGAAAAAGTCGATTTTCTCAAAATCGGTTCCAATGAATTGATTAGATATCATTTCAAGACATAAATATTTCAAATAATATGGCTACCCTCAATATTTTGGCAAAATGAATTAAGGGCTCCAGTCTGATGCGTAAATTATAATTTCTATTATCATATCTCTGAAATAATTTGAAATATGAAATTACTTATAATTGCAAATATGTAGGTCTATTTATAATACAAATATTTTATTTGAAGCATAAGTTTATAAAACCAATAACTTTCAGATATACGCAATTCTTATATATATATATATATATATAACTTTTCGAACACAAAAGGTAAAGTATTGCGACCGTAAGATTAAAACCTAACCAGAAATGTTGATGGATGTCGTGCTCTCATGACCCCCCGAACCCTAAAAAGGAAAAATTGTTTTTTGCAATGGCGTTTGTCTGTGTATCTGATTAAACATAAAATTAAGAGTAGTTTAATAAAGGGCAAAAAGAGAAAAAATAAATTTTCTTAAAAGTGGTTATAACGATTTTGATTAGAATTCGTACCAAGGCGTTGATTAAAAATATAAATGAAATGGCTAATTCTATTTTTCTATGAAAATTAATTTTAGGGTACTTTACAGAAACGGAAATTTCCGTATCTTCGCAACGATTTGAGATAATAAATAGCTTATCATTGCAAAATTGTAGTACTATTAATAAAAAACAAAATTTCATAGAAAAGCTATTTTTATAAAACCAATCATTTCTGAGATATTGGCAAATATAGTAATATAATTTTGTGAGCTTTAGTTGTAAAGAGATATACTTATGTCTTAACGCAATAATTCTGTATTGCCATAGAATAATTAAATATAAGTACATTTCTCAAAAAGTTTGCAATATTTCCTTTAACCTCTTAGGAGAAATGTTTGTACAACAATGATATATCACCATCTTAGACTCAATAGTCAATATTTACAGTTTTTATTGCTCAAAATTTATAAACGAGGAATTTAATAACAATGCTATGGCATGAAGATTTGCAAACCTAATAAAATGTCGAAAGTTTTAACCATAAGTTGAAATTTTAATACTAAGTGTTGGCCATTGTGGACCCAAAATTGATCTTTTTTATCTGTCCAAAAATACAAATGAGGACATTCATTCTTTAAAAACAAAACTATAAAATTTAAAACGGGGACTAAAAAAAAGTTTTACATAAGTATAGTGCAATTTATGTTTGGGTTTGCTAGTGTATATTATTTCTTTTCACATATTTTGCGGGTTTTGAGTAAATATCTCCATTTTCAAACAATAGAGCGAGAAAGTCCTTGCGGAGTTCCGTATCATTTATTTTAAGTCATTGTTGTAAACAAATTATCTATTTTCTGTGTCAACAATCAATTATGACAAAACTTAATACAGCTATACTAAAACACAAGCTTTCTCGGTGGTGCTCTCGAAGCAGAGTGGAAGTAGACGCAATGTAGGGACGCTTGATTCGCACTCTGGTTGCCATTCGCAGCCGTCTCGAAGGAGCTGGCCACATAGCAATCTATGAAAACCAGTCCAGTCGCTGGTAGCAGAAGCGAGACACTAGATGTGCCGAGGGAATCGTACCTTAAGAGTTGTTGAGAGAGTAAGACTTTGGACAATGACAGGACCGAGAAGGGACATGTATACCTTCAAAATCAAGGGCAAATTTACAAGAAATCTCGCTATTTAAAATATTAAAAACAAAAGGGGTATTACAATAAAGTCTACGCGAGTAGAAAGTTTGGAACCCTAAGAGGTTGCGAATTCTGTAATGATGATATTAATGATAATAATAATAAAACTAACAGCACCATCCATTCACTATTTTCAATACTAAATCATCTTTTTTTTATATTGGTTTTGGGCCGAGCTTACAATATACAATATATGGATTGTCAACTCAACACAAAACAGATTTAAAATAAACATATATGTATGTTAATATATATATAGTTTGGGTTTGCTAGTGTATATTATTTCTTTTCACATATTTTGCGGGTTTTGAGTAAATATCTCCATTTTCAAACAATAGAGCGAGAAAGTCCTTGCGGAGTTCCGTATCATTTATTTTAAGTCATTGTTGTAAACAAATTATCTATTTTCTGTGTCAACAATCAATTATGACAAAACTTAATACAGCTATACTAAAACACAAGCTTTCTCGGTGGTGCTCTCGAAGCAGAGTGGAAGTAGACGCAATGTAGGGACGCTTGATTCGCACTCTGGTTGCCATTCGCAGCCGTCTCGAAGGAGCTGGCCACATAGCAATCTATGAAAACCAGTCCAGTCGCTGGTAGCAGAAGCGAGACACTAGATGTGCCGAGGGAATCGTACCTTAAGAGTTGTTGAGAGAGTAAGACTTTGGACAATGACAGGACCGAGAAGGGACATGTATACCTTCAAAATCAAGGGCAAATTTACAAGAAATCTCGCTATTTAAAATATTAAAAACAAAAGGGGTATTACAATAAAGTCTACGCGAGTAGAAAGTTTGGAACCCTAAGAGGTTGCGAATTCTGTAATGATGATATTAATGATAATAATAATAAAACTAACAGCACCATCCATTCACTATTTTCAATACTAAATCATCTTTTTTTTATATTGGTTTTGGGCCGAGCTTACAATATACAATATATGGATTGTCAACTCAACACAAAACAGATTTAAAATAAACATATATGTATGTTAATATATATATATTAGCACCACGTTTTACTACCTGATATTGGTTAAATGTTAGAAAAGACGGTAGCCTTAACTTCCCCATTAAAGTCAATTATTATTATTACTGGTTAGGCTATACACATATGTTTTAATTACGCCGATGAGTTAGGGATAAGGATGGTTGAATTTAGAGGACGTGTACCCAAATTTGCGTTAAGTGGAAGTGAAACAATTTTAGAAAAACTGCCCTTTTTACTTTTGACCAGGATTAAAACACTGATCTTCCTTAAATTGGAAGTTTAAAATATTACAATAGTGACGCCTCAGACCATGCGGCCACCGAAGCAGGTAATCAATTCATGGTTTTACCAACAAACGAAGAAGAATTTTCAAAATGTATTTAATACTATTAACATAAAATCGAAATTGTGATGTGTTATTCTAGTGTCGCTTAAAATACAAAGTTCTGACAATGATTGGCTGATGAATAAAAGTGTTTAGGGTGTGGCCGAAAGGTGCGCAAGTATTTATACAGTTTTTATAGGATTTGAATTTTTTGACCAAAATATATCAAATATTTCTCCAGTAGCATCATAGAGTTTAGTTTTCTGCACATTTTAATATCAACAGATCTTGAATATCTGTCAAGGGAGTCCTGGAATTTTGTCAAAAAAAATTCTCTTTATTTAAAAAGTTTTGAAAAACTTCAAGGACACCCTTGACAGATATTCAAGATCTGTTGATATTAGCATGTGAAGAAATCTAAGCTTTATGTTGCTACTTGAGAGATATTTGATTTATTTTGGCAAAAAAAAATAGTTCTATAAAAACTGTAAAATTACTCGCGCTCCTTTCTACCGCACCTTAAATAAACTTCAGGGGGCAGACAGGTATTATTGAAATTCTAACCACACCATTGACAATAAATCACCTTTCGTTCTTTAACATAATCCATGTTTACTTTCTCTCGACCCTTTGAAGAGAGTAGTGTTTTTATCGTCAAAAAAAAATCGAAATCAAGATTTGGATAAATGCCAATGTTTACTGAGCCCTGAAAACGAAAAAGTGAATTTTGCGGTGCGCTCTGTCTTTCTGTCCATACTTATTTATATCTAAAAGAGCCAGAACCATATTCCAATCAGGCTAAAACTTGGCACCTCAGGTTTTAAGGTGTTTTTGGAATTAGTTTTCTAAACCTAAAATTAATGGTAGTTAACTGAAAGACACAAAAGAGAAAAAAATCGATTTTCTTCAAATATGCTCTAACGATTTAGGTGTACTTTTGTATATATACATTGTTTAACATTAAAAACAAAATGTAAATTTTCATTTTTCCATGAAAATTATTTTGAGGATATTCACCCATAGGCAGAAATTTTCAATTTTGTTCATATCTCTGTAACTATTTGAGATCTGAAATAACTTTTCATTGAAAAGTTAAAGTACAGTTAAAATTAAAAAATATTTTAATCTGTAATATATTTTTCTAAAATTAATAGTTTCTTAGCTACAAGCAATAATTTTATGGGTTACATATAAATATGAACTTGAATATTACGCTTTTTTTTTTGGACAGAGATGCTCCTCTTTTCTCAATGTTTCCGTAAAAGTGTATATTATTATATGTATAATCTTTGGTGGAGTGTTTCGCTGTTTATATTATTTAGTTTCATAATTTTTACGAGTTTTTAGTAAATATCTCTTTTAATTTAAGATTAAAGAGAGAGAAAGTCTGTGCAGTGCACCGTACCATTCATTTTTCCAAGTTCCCGTCTAGGGTAATTTTTTGTGCCTTATTTTTCTCCCTCCCTCTTGTATAAATGGATATCATTATCTCATTTTCCTTTGTCCCTCCCACATTCTATCCTCCCTCAGCAACTAAGTAAAGCTAGTCGTGAAATATAAGACAAAGGGATTATAGTGATCGTAACCTTGCGAAAACGTTATGATGGAGAGCTACGTTTAAAGAGGAAAAGATAAAAAAACACGCTTATTTTGTCTCTTTCAGTGGGAATTACATCTTTAAATTCAACCGAGCGGAAACAGAATAGTCAAGTTACATTCCACGGGATCAAGAATAGCGAGAATTGTGTTCTGCTTACAAAGAAGTTTGTAATAAACATTACATTATAATTTTAGAATACATTTTGGTTATCATCCTGAGGCACTGTTCAATTCTTTATGTTTGACAATAGTTAAAATAAAAAGTACGATGAGTTAACTAAATTAATAAATATATATTTAAAAAATGGAAGAGTTTATAGTTAAAATCATAAACATAGAGCTGTCATCAATAATAAAAAGAGTTAATATTCTAAACTTGATTAAAATGTTTATTACGTTTAAAAAGTTGTTAATGACACGTAAAATTTAAGAAAATCGAACCAATTAGTTTTTAAAAATTGTATACAAATTTGAAACATCAATAAATTCAATTAAATTGTCAATTATTTTGTCCACCGTGCTTTCATTTACATTTCACTGATCGGAGAACTGTCTACATTTCATACCATCATCAACAGTGAACGGTATTACTTGCCAGGGTTATAAAAAACAACAAAACAAACATAAAGAATTACATTTTAAATGTAATAAAACCCAAGTAGCATTCAATACTCGTATTCAGTAAATATAGAAAATATTTATTCATCCATTTAAGGTGTTTTTCTTACCGTATTGTACATATGACCGGGAGGAACTTTGACATTCAATTTTGGTCGCCTTATGTGTAGGCTATTAGACACTCGGTTGGCACAGAGCTTTGCCCAGGGTGTATTATAGTTAGGTTGTCTACCTGTCGTACCTGCAATACGATGATGTGTTAATGAATATTATGATATTGTGATTATGGTTATTATGATGCTGTGGAGCCAGGATGAGTCTTAACCTAACTTAAGCCTAAATAATCATACCCTGGTCACCAATAGTATGATTCAACTAAAGGAAAAAATATGAGACCCACTAGCTGGGAATCGAACCCGGACCCCCTAGGCAGGTGATCTGACCATTACACCACGGGGCATGATATTTAAGTTCTAATAAAATAATTATCAGAAAATGGTTTATTAAATGATTCGTTTAAGAAAAATGGCCATATTATAAAATATACATAGATAAAAGATAGTGAATGTATGGGACACAAAGGTAAAAGGAAGAAAGTTAAATTTTGACTCAAATTGAGTAAGTTCTGCCAAGTATTAGACAAAAACGAGACAATCCTAATGCACTTCAGATTATTGATAAAAAAGGTATCCATAATTTTTAAATGGTTTTTTTTAATTGCCACCTATTTAGGTTGCACACATATGTTATTATAATCACTCTAATGGGGTAGTGACGAGGAAGGAAGCAGTTAAGAGGTAATATACCTGAATTCGCGTAAAAGGAGAGTGTGAGACAATTTAGTAAAAATCACCTTCAGTAGATCTAACCGGGATTTGAGCCCTTAGCTTCCTTTCATCATCCAGCCAGTCTAATGCGAGAGTGAAGCCCCACCACTCGGCCACTGAAGTGGGTAGAATAATTAATTAAAATAAATGGTACGGTGCCTCGTAGACACTTTCAACAGTTTTTATCTTAAAATATGCATTTAATAAAAACTCTTAAGATTCGTGAAAGGAAATAATAGCATGTATATATATATTATTGTAGAAGCACTACACAAAATATCATATATAAAATAATATATATTATTTCATACTTACTCGATGGCATTAGAAACTATGAACAGTGTTAGAGGAAAATTGAGAAAAGAGAACCAGCTCTGTCCACTAAATGGCATATGATTCAAATTTATTTTCAAAGACCTGAATAAAAAGTATATATATTTGTTTATAGCTCAGAAACTGTTGGTTTAACTAAAATATGTTTCAAATAAAAGATTTGTATCTTTAATAGTACTACAACTTTACAAAGCTAAGTTGTTTCATGCCTCAAATAGTTGAGGAGAAATGATGAAAATTGGAAAATCTCCATTATGTAAGGTACCCTCAAAGTTATTTTCATGAAAAAATGAGAATTGCCATCTTGTTTATAACAATAAATAGTGTTTAGAAATAAAATTTTATCAAACTTGTTAAAGCGGATTTCGAGAAAATATATTTTATCTCTTTGTGCCCTTCAGTAAACTACCCTTAAACTTAGGTCTGGCTGTTTAATTCCAAAAACTCCTCGGTGGGAACTGATGAAAACGCCAGATATAAGGTTTTAGCCAAATTGTTAACATAATTTCGGCCTTAGCCCGAGATACGGAGAGATGGCATTGCTAAAACTCCTTTTTGGTCTCAGGGGGTAATGAAACATTGACATCTATCAAAATTTCGAGTTAAATTTTTTCTTCGCGATCAAAATGCTTTCTCTCCGAGGCATTGAGAGAATTTATAAAGTATTTGCTGGGGTTTGTGATACAAGCGTGTTTTCCCTGGAATGTTTGGTGTAATGTGACATTACCCCTTCCTATTCTCATATACTCTTCATGTGCCTATACTTCTACTAGTGGTATGGTTTTTAACCTCAAAACTTTTATATTTCTGTGTTATATTTCACTCTCCGTATCTTATTACTTTACAGGCCTATCCCCATATTTATACTCAATCACAAGGTTTAAAACATTAGGCTCACATTATACAGATGTCCAAGAATATATATGTTCAAATCTGGGCCATTATCTCTGGATAGAGTGTATTTCTCTTCCAATCACCCTATAATTTAAATGTGCTTTATCTAGACTATTTTTCCCGACCCCATTCCTTATATTAAGCAGTCAATAACCTCTGTTTAAAATGTATATATTAAGAAAAGTAGATAATGGTCATGGCTCTCAAGTACTTTTCTATATACCATTAAAGAAACTTTGGACAATTTTCTCGGATTAAGATTGAATTGAAGGGAATGCTAGCATATGACAGTGTTGTTGCAGTTTTTATGGCAAAAAATTTATTTGGCTAAAATGAATAAAATATTGCTCCAATACAATCCAAGAATTTAATTTTCTTCACATGGTGATATCAACAATTCAATATCTTTCAAGGGTATACTGGAATTTATTGACAACTTTTTCTCTTAATTTAAAGAGTTGGTTATCTTTTCCCGCCATGCTCA
The DNA here is from genome assembly GCA_902141385.1 of Timema californicum. Lineage (NCBI taxonomy): Eukaryota > Metazoa > Arthropoda > Insecta > Phasmatodea > Timematidae > Timema > Timema californicum. Next base: position 287,018 of record CABFOW010000277.1, read on the forward strand.
TGAAATATATTCAACAACTATTGAGGTCACCACCATGTGATGAAAATGTTACTGTCTGTACCAGAGCAATATTTTAGCCAAAAAAAGTTTTTCCATAAAAACTGCAGAAACTCTGGTCTTTCTCGCGTCCCCTACACTCTCACGTTTAAGGTGTATTTTATAGAAGATACGGATAAAATAATGTGTAAATAATTTTAAAAGGATCATTCCTACTTAAAGGCAGTTTTCATAGTAAACATTTTTTTGGATAAAATAAACTAAACATTGCTTCAGTTTAAAGGTCTGGTTTAGTTTTAGACGTAGAGTAATTTCAATGAATCTTTAATATTGGTCATAATCATCGTGGAATTGAACAAGGACTATTTCTTTTAATTTATCTTCTTATTTAAAATCTTTTGCAAATACGTTATTTAGAAAATTAAGCTTAACGTATCTACTGAATCAATGTTTTATTTTGCCCAAAAATAATTTTACTAAGAATTTATGTAAACAGACTTACCTTAACACGTATTTCTTAATTTAAGTTGTTAGAATAGTCTAGAAAATATTCACAAACGCCAGATAATAAGTAGGTATATACCGTTATTGGTTGGATAGTCCATCAGGAGAAGAACAAACAGGAAAGAAGAAAATACAACAGCCATTGAAATTAATTGATGTTGTGACTTCCTATTAAATCATCAATCGATTCAAAAAGATTCATTGTACGCACCTATGTTAGCTATCTTTCATTTCCCAGGAATTTAGGTCCTAATGACTAACCAAAGTTTGTAGTTTGTTGAACTTTGAAGTTGAAAATTTTACTTTTTAAACTAGTTTTACAAATGTAAATGGGAATAAGGTCAGATAAAATATGTGCATTAATTCCAGTAAATATAAAACTCGTATACTGTTAAAGGTTTTGTAAATATTAATTTTAAACTAGGCGCAACATCAGATTGGGAATATCAGTTTTACGTAGACAGAAGCTCTCATGGTTGTAAATATCAAGTAGTTGTAGGGAAAGGTATATAAAGACATAAACTTGCTAACTATAACCATGACATCATCCTAGAAACTAAGGAGAAACTAACCTTTTCTTTCCGATACTGTTTCTACTCGTTACAAATTCTAAGTGATTTCTCTCCCGATTCTTCTCCAAGAAATCTGAGGAAGGCGTCTCCTGCCCTAATCTTGACAAGAGGGAGTGGAATAACCCTCTAATACCACTAGGGACTTCCCCTTCTCTAGTCTACGTTTCGAGTATCAATGTTGGAAAGTGCTCTTCTTGAGAAGAACATGTATGGGAGATACAACGGATTGGCGAAATCAGCTCTGTTTTAGATATAGTGGGATACCTTTTATCTATGTGCAAATATGTTCGACTTATTATTACTATTTTTTTCAGCTCACGACCTACAGTCAAGCGTAATCACATATCCCAAATTTCATAGCAATAGCCTCTTAGAAAATACTAATTATGGTCAACGTTGAAAATCTTTTACAATAATATTAGTTTTATTTTATAGGCTATTTCTATAGAAATATGACTGGAGGTAGCACTTTTCAAGAACACCAACTAATTATAGTATGATTATGTATATTCAGACACACATTCTTGTGATTTGCTGTCAATTTTGATATACATTATTCACACCTGAGAAATAGCACAGATAATATAGTAAAATGATATAATTGTTGGCTACAAATAATTAGGTTTGACTTTTCTTCACTGTTCTTCCAACCAAAATCATGGCATTGCTCGCTAATAATATCTAGTTTTCAAAACTACGCAACACACTGTTGCACAATTAATAATTAATACTAGTGAAACCCTTATTAGGAGAACCTAATTATTTATTTTACCTTCATCATTAAACCTCAAGAGTGATTATACTCAAATCATTGTTTTTCAAAGAGTGTTTACCAACTTGACAATTTAAGAAAGTTAAAATTAAATAGATGATGTGACACAATCACACAAACTTTCTCATATTGTGTATTGTGACTAAGAAATTAATTTTCAAAAATAAGATTTTGAGTAGACTACCCTTAATTATATTTTAATCATAAAAACAATCACATCATCTGGTTAAACACAATCATCACTCTTTAGATATACATTTTAAACCAAATTGTTCAAATATATTCAACATTTAAGTTTTCAAAAATAAATAGATCGTAATCCACCCTAAAATTATCTGTTATTTGTACAAATATAAACATATTCTTATTTATCATGAAAAACTATTTCCATATTCCCATTTTAGATTCAATTTTTATGGCAAATTTACAAAACATTTAAATTTTATATATATTGTCGTTACTAAAATACCCTTAAATTAATGTATCTTAGATAAATAAATATACATTATCGAGGATAAAAATATTGTCCACCGATACCAATATTTGAACCAAATCGCTAAAGACTTTTTTTAAATATTTAAATGAAATAACAGTCATTAGTAATATACCTAAAACGGAATTTCCCACTAAAAGCCCACTACACAGATTAATTTGTCATGTTCATGTTAAACACTCGCCAGATATACACTTTAACTCAAATCGATTTAGCCATTTTTAAATAATTTGACTTTTCAAAAATAACTCATTAGCAAACTACCTTCATTGAATTTTTATCCAAAACTAAGTAAACAATGTTATTTGTTGTGTCGAACACTCCCATGAATCTCATTTGGAACCAAATTGTAAAAGCCATTTGTAAAATATTTCATGTTTTTGAAAAATCATTCATCAGTAAACTACCCATAAATGAGTTTTAACCTATAAAACATTTATAAACGGTTATTTTTTAAATCTCACAATTTCCAGATATACATTTTGAACAATATAACTAGATTTATTTTAGAAATATTTTAAATTTTCAAAAAATTTCTATATTTTGTAAACTATACTTCAACAAATTTTCACTCAAAAATCAACTATACAATTATATTCGTCATGTCAATTAAATAGCTGATAATCACTTTAAAGAAAGTCGTTAGAGTCATTTTCTAAAAATTTAGATATCAAATACATTACTCATAAGATAGCTACCGTTAGTTGAAGGGTTTGGTTAGAAAAAGAGGTTTGGTTGTATAACGTTATAGAATATAGATATCAAATTTAAACAAAATCCATCAAAGAGTTTTGGATCCGTAACAAGGAACAGACTCACAGAAAGACATGGGACAGAGAAAAATGTAAAGTTCACTTTTGGGGAAGAGGGGTGTTGGATTCACATAAAACTATGGATTCATCACAGTCTCGAGATCGATTTTTTTTTGACGATCACAATACTTTTTTTTATGAGAAAGTAAAAATATGTATTTCCCGCCCCTTCACTAATAACGTCACATTTGTTTGTTTGCGAAATAGAAAGAAGAAAAGTTTTACTTGATTAAACACACTCTAACATTGTTTAGAGCCAAGGGGGTGCCCACCGCTACTAACAAATTTGTCTTCTAACTAACCAATGGGGGGAAAAAACCATACAAAAAAGGAGATACAAAAGAAAGCAGTGAGGGCAACCGTGTGATATAAATTATACCGCTATAGAGTTAGGAGGATCCCTTGGAAACCAATAAATAACCCCGAAGAAAGTTAGCTCGAAGCAAAAAGTTGGTATCGGTTCTGTATTTTCTTAGTTTCATAATTATAGTAACTTTTTTCGTCATCTAGCTCAGAAGTTGTCATAAAAAATAAAAATGATCACTAATACAATTTATAAGAGGCTTACGATAGTTCTAAAATACCCTCTTTCGAACTCAAGTAATGCTTTATTCCTTTTTATTAAGGTGTTTCGGTGATGTTTTTTAGCACCACGTTTCACCGCTCGTTTGGGTTGTATACCAATATAATAGTTATTATTATTAGCATCGCGTCTTACTAACCGTTAACGTTGTACGCACTTACACTAATACGTAATGGTAGGGTGATTGGGAAATGAAATGGATGACCTACAGTTTAATGTGGAATCCGAACCACGGTGGAGACCTGGCATTCCCCACATTCACAAGTTGTGATTAATACACGTCTTATCAGAGGTGAAGGAAGAGTTTGGTAATCATATAAATCTGTGCTGGGTCCAAGGATTGAACGCCGGACCCCAGCACAGAAGTCCGACACCTTACCCTTAGACCACCAATATGATATTTAATACAATGTGTTGTGGATGAAAAAGGTTGAATAACTAAAAGTAAGTGCACCCACATATGCGTGGAGAGTGAGTGGAATACCATTTAGGAAAAACCACTCTCAATACACCTGACCGAGATAAAAACTATAAATTTTCCAGTCATCGTCTATCATGAAAGTGACGCCTTAGAACATGCCGTCACCGAAATTTGTCTTTTGTTGTTCAGTCAGATATCATTAACTCTTTGTTTATAGAATTGGATGGTAACTATTAAGTGTTTTAAGTCAAATAGATAGGGGGTCTTATACATTTTTTGGGGTAATCATTCGAAAAATTATTATTATTACCTGCCCATGGACAAAAGCGTCATTTTTCTGGTCAAGTTAACGGTGACCCTATGACAAGCATTAATTAGTTGGTTGAATGTGGGGAATGCCAGGCCTCCACCGTGGTTCGGATTCCAGGTTAAACTGTAGGTCCTCCATTTCATCTCACAATCACCACACAAGTTGTGATTAATATACGTCTTATCAGAGGCGAAGGAATGGTTTGGTAATCAAATAAATCTGTGCTGGCTCAGAGGATTGAACCCCGGACCCCAGCACAGAAGTCCGACACCTTACCCCTAGACCACCAATATGATATTTAATACAAAGTGTTGTGGATGAAAAAGGTTGAATAACTAATAGTAAGTGCACCCACATATGCGTGGAGAGAGAGTGGAATACCATTTAGGAAAAACCACTCTCAGTACACCTGACCGAGATAAAAACTATGAATTTCCCAGTCATCGTCTATCATGTCAGTGACGCCTTAGATCATGCGGTCACCAAAATTGGTCTTTTGTTGTTCAGTCAAATATTATTAGCTCTTTGTATATATATAATTGGATGGGAATTATTTAGTGTTTTAAGTCAAATAGATAGTGGTTCTTATACACTTTTTGGGGTAATCTTTCGAAAAATTATTATTATTACCTGCCCATGGACAAAAGCGTCATTTTTTTGGTCAAGTTAACGGTGACCCTATGACAAGCATTTATTAGTTTGTAAGTCATGTGTATTTTCTGTGTATATATAGTTTACGTAAAATTCAAAAACGTTAAAAATAGTCATACCAGAAATTAAAATTTATACAATATTTTAATAAAAAATCTAATTATGTTAATAAAACCAAGCGTGTTGGATTATTATAAAGTATTTTATTTCAAAACAAATAAATCATATATAATTTATATTGTATGCTTATAAACACATTAAATAAATCTACAGCAATTTTATAAACCATCATGATTAAAATTTTGAAAAAACACAGTAATGGAACTCGTTAGCACTTAACTTTATGTTGAAACTAAAATTACAAAAATGGGAGTTGGCAGAAATCTGTTGGGATTTTCCACTCAACACTTGTAATGAGTGATTGCATTTAATACAATTGAAATTATAATGAAACTATTTATTGGGCGTGTATATGTTATTAATTACTTCAAAACATAATTATGATCTGAATATAAACGTAGTATATAAAATAATCTTAAGGAAAGATGGAAGGGGACGTGAGAAAAAATAAGGGCATTTGCAGTATTTTTGGACAAAAAAAAAACGTTTTGGCCAAAATAAGTAAATTAGTGCTTCAGAACAAACATTGAGTTTAATTTTCTTCACATGGTGATATTAACAGTTCTTAACTATATGTCATGAGCATAGTGGCATTATCCAAAAAATTTATTAAATGAAGATAAAAGTTGTCTTTAAATTCCAGAACACCCTTGACAGATATTAAAGATATTTTAATTTTATCGTGGGGAGAAAGTTAAATTTTAAATTTTGGAACAATATTTTATTTATTTTGGCAAAAAAAATAGTATTGCCTTAAAACTGCAAAGCACTGGCTCTTTCTCGTATATCTTCCATCCCACCTTAAGAATTGATGAAATATCTCGTCAAGTGACATAATACTCTCACAATATTCGATACAGAGATATACCTAGTCTAGCAATGAACACCTAAAGCTATTAAAACCAGCTTAGAATGATGTTTTAATATTATTTTGTTGTTAGTAAACCATTTAGACTCGTAGGTAAAACACTCTTGCTTTAAAATAACATAATTCCTTCCTTAACATTGTTGGTGCTATGTTTTATACTTTATCTTATCAAGAAAGTGGAAAAGCATTTTTATAAAACCACCATCAGTACACCTGACCAAGATTCTAACCTTGATTCCCGTTCATCGGCAGTCTATATCATTGGATGAGTAGCAACATGTGACTATCGAAGTGGGTTCAAACATAATGATTCTGACGCTTTTGTCCTCGTGCATGACTGTAACATTTAAAATATATGTATAGATTTGTAAATAATATTGTATATAATTCGTATATAAACATATATTAAACTATAACACATGTATAGAAATTATTAATTTTTGATTCTTCTAACGAATTTAGAACAAAGAAACTGTTCTTTTAAAATTTCAAAGAGTGTTTTAAAAATAGTTGTTATCATGTTTTCAGTTAATCTTAATTAAACGTGTCATTCATTTAGTTTCTATACTTTATAAAACGGATGCATTATTTTCAGTTTGAAATATTACAAACACAGGAAGTTTAAACAAGGACAGTGTTTTTTTTAAAACATACTTCCATATTTAATTATTTTTCTTTGAACGTTAGTTTATTGAACCGTTTAATTTTACGTTTAGTAACTCTACCATATGTGAGCCAGTACATCTATAAACCAACTTTTTTTACAAACCAGCCGTAAGTTCATAAAATTATTAGTTCAGAGATTTATTTATTTATTTTGTAACTTGTACGTTTAACGCCACTGTTGTTTTCTTCTCAGACGCCTGGAAATCGTCTTCCGAGTTATCCCACTGTCAACGAGGCTTCCTTCCAACAGAGACATCTGGTGAGTGAAATAAAAACTACCCCTTCTCCCTGCTCCATCCAAGCTGTCTTAGCCAATAACACCCCCTTTACAAACATTAACATCCACTAAAAAACAGAATTAAGAACGGGTGTTGAGCAGATGTCTGCAAGGTGGCGCTTCGGATCTAATCCAGACTTAGAAACGCGAGATGTCAGACAACACGCGTGCAAAACCGTCACGTCTCAGTGGATAGCAGGTGTCGACCTTGATATAGAAGAGTCAAGGGCATCATTTGGTTTGTAGACTACTGAGAAAACTTTGCTCGATTCCCGGTTAAGGGTGGTACGTGGGAGAAAACTTAGAAGTGTTGCGGACGCTTAGAACTCTCAAGTTGTATATAAAGTGCTTGAATATTTTAAATTATATTTGGAAGAAGGTATAGGAAAGGTGAATAGAAACATTTAAATGGGACAAACACAATATGGCTTTTACAATGAGAATCAGAACACAGTTCACACTTTACATTGCTGTCACTGGACAAAGAGGTTGAATATTAAAGAAAATCAATCGTCACCATCCAATAGATTAGCTATTTTTAAAATATTATTTTCACCAAAATGTAGCCGAAAGTTCTGACTAGCCAATTTTTTTAAAATTTTAATTTGTTTCCAAAAATGTGTTAAAAATTAGTATATAAATCCCCATAAAACAATTACAAATTATCTTGAAATTTTCTGGTGTGACCCTGACAAAATATTACTTTCTCTAATATATAAAGGCTATATTTAGGTTTCTAACCTTCTGCTTTAATCTTAAAAGTATAAATTTTGGGTAAACTATCATTACATCGTTAAAAAAATCTTCAAACTCAAAATTTAAACTTTTTAACAGTTCAGAAACCTGCTGATAATTTTAGCATACATTTAGTTGAAAACTATATTAATAAAATCTCAAACCACTATTTTAATAATGTAGGATCTATAAACGTCTGGAACGCCTATCAATGCTTTCTCACGTAGCGCCCTTAAGGGAAAATTCAGTTTTTATGGAATGCTAAAATAAAGTAAGACTGGCTTAGCATGTGTGAAGTAATACACTCTGGAGGTTACAGTACATCACTGATAGCCAAAAATCATATAACAAAGCCAAGCACAAACCTCTCAAAATCATCCATATATGTTTGACTAAATTTTGATAATTACAATAATTATTTATTAATCCCTTAAGCACCTAATATTTATAGCACACTTTAAGATACTTTAAAGTTATTTATTTCAATAAATAAGGCTTATTATTAACTCCATAGTTTATAATTAAGATTATAGCTTGCATGGATACTAAAAAGTCAAACGTATTTAAATAAATAAATAAAAATGTTTTTATGCCACAATGAACCGAATATTCAGTCCCTTGATTTGATTTTGGATGATTGGACCACTTAATCAATTTTGCTTGTATTAAATAAAATAATCTTTACCAAAATGTGCTGCAGGTAATAATGTTCAATAACAATCGTCCCACATAATTAACTAAACCCTATTGGTATTGTGCTGAAAATACATGAGGCTGTTAATTATACCTGTCTAGATCCATAATTACGTTAATTAGCTAGGCCACTCATTTGGAAATTGAGAGTCCCAGAGGTGAGCATTACCTACTAAATTAAGTTCGTCTGTTCATATAAAATGAACACACGTATAATAAATTATATCGATTTTATAAGCTGTAAATTGGATCGAGTATTACACATGCAATCTCTATTATAACAAACACATATTTTGAAACTAAAATAAATACCACATAAATTATTATATTTAAAAATTAATTAGTAGCCTATTAAGCTTGTAGCATTATTTTATTTGTTTAGCAATAAAATTAATGTGTGTATTTAATAGTTAATGATTATGCCTCTGCTACTTATAAAACAAAGCATTGGACCGTATATCAGTTTCATAAAATCTATGGATCCGCTTAACTGATTGTGATGCAGTTTCTTTTATCCTATGTAGATTTTTACCGGAGAGGTTTTAGGCTATTGATCAAACAAATTCACTCAAAAAATTGATTTTTTTAAAAGATTTTGTAAAATAATTGCATGATCAATGATGAATTATTCTATTGATTGTAGAATTCATTATTTATCTTTATAACTTGATAGCCAAATCTAAAGAGTAATTAAAAAATACATTTCAATAGTCAATCCAAAGAGAATTTTTAAATTTTAGTTGGCTATTTTGAATTCACAATTTATTCCTTGAGTTTCTGCACTTGTGTGTTTACCTATAAATAGATAACTACTGAAGAGATTTTAATGTGGCGTGTTTTTTTTGTTGAACTACGCTATAAAACTGTTTAAAAATTATGTTTATCTTCAAGGAGCCTGGTATTGCCGTTAAACGCAATACAAGTGTTTTAATTGTACACCATGTATTTGCAAAAACGACTACGGCCACACGTGCAGATACTGTTATGACTTCAGGAAAACGATCAGACTCGACGATATTATTATTATTAGCATCGCGTCTTACTACCCGTTTGGGTTATACACACTTGCGCTAATGTATAATGGTAGGGTGATTGTGAGACGAAATGAAGGACCTACAGTTTAACGTGGGATCCGAACCACGGTGGAGGCCTGGCATTCCCCACATTCACAAGAAGTCTTGTCAGAGGTGAAGGAAGGGTTTGGTAATCAGCCCGACGATATTGATTCGGTGATAAGATCAGAGATTCCAGATTCAAACATTGGCCTACAACTATATGCAAGTTTAACTAAATATATGATACATGGCTCATACGGAATTTATAATCGATCTTCTACGTGCATGTAGCATAAAATATCCAAATAGCTTTCAAAGAGCTATGTTGATGGGAGTTATGGCTTTTCATGAGCGGTGAAGATATACAATTGTTTCAGCTGTGCATTTTCATAAAATCCACTAAGTTTGTATGCAAGTATAACAATAAGGCAGTGATCAAGGGATGTTTAGTGTTACCTTGAACTTTCAGTAGGTACGATTGAATATGCTATGCATATTAGCTTTCCATCTAGAAAATAGACATTGTGTATATTTTACAACAAGTAATGTAACTTATGTCAATAATAACCCACGAGACGACTTTCTTCAAATTGTGCTACTAAGATCCCTTTGCGAATACGTTTGCTTACAATGAGGTTGTTCATGTAATGTTTGGAAAACTAAGAATTTCCAGTGCAGAAATCATGTATGTTTCTGTTGATGAACTCCTCGGAGTCCTTCAGACGTGTTCGTAAATCCGAATAATACAATATGCTACTATTTGATAATGCAGCTCCATATCGTCAAAGGTTAAACCTCATTTGAAAATTTACGTACCATCAACGACGCCACCTCTACATCTTACTAATTAGTAGGCAAAGCACTGGGACTCTTACTAGAGGATTACTCATACAGGAGTGGTACATAACAAAATCCATCTTTGTCTCACTCCTATTCCCCACTCAGAAATTTGCTTTCAATCATATTACATCAAGATTACCTCAAAAAATATCTCTAATAGCCTATTATTGGATGAGAGTACAATGTCGAATAAGACGTCAGTTGAAGATCTAAATATAATTCTGAGAAATCCTATAAGTACGAGTAACGAAGTGCTCATAGGAGTCGTCATATTATTGTTCAAGAGATTTCCGACAATCTCTACCGGATCATTTTGAGTCACTTAGATGACGAGGTTAATACCTGCCTGAAAAGATTCTGCATATACCCAAACGTTGTGAAAATTTCCCCGTCAACCAATATGTGTATCCGCCTGTGCGAAAACAAAAATAAATTGTACAGTGCACCGCACAGACTTTCTTTCTCTTTTTATCTTAAAATAAAAATACATTTACTAAAAACTCGTAAGATATCTGAACGGAATATTGTACATTGTAGCATCAACACTCCACATTAGAAAATTGATGAAATAACATATAATGATAAGGAAACATTGAAAAAAATAGGCACATCTTTGCCCACCAAATAGCATTTCAAAAATTTCACTTTTCATAGACCTTAAAAAATGAAATTTGAACCATTTGCTGATAGCTTAGAAACTGGGATCTGTTTTACATGTTCAAATTTATGAAAATTGTATTTACTAACGATGAATGGAAGGAAGTAAAAAGAGATCTAAGGAATCAATAACTACCTAATGAAAGAATTTTTTTACAATAAAAGAAATTGATAAAACTAAAGAAAAAGAAAAAAGAAACTACTAAGAGTAAATTTGATGAAGAAAGCCGCCCACCTAGGAAAAGAGGATCTATTTGGGAAGAATCCAATGCACAAAGGTGACAACTTACTCCTTTCTTCTGCCTTCTATTGTAGAAGTAGTCACGCACACGTTTTAACACAAATAGAATAGTATTTCGGCATTTTTGCCTTTATCAAACACAAAGAAGAAAGAAGGCAACCATGCCGAAATATTATTATATTTGTTTTAAAATATGTGTATGTGACTATTTCTACCAGAGAAGGTAGAAGAAAGGAAGACGTTACCTTTTTGCATTGGATTCTTCCCGCATTTTTCTTCTTTCCCTAGTGGGATTTCATAATTAAATTTACTCTCAGTAGTTTATTATTATTTTTTTTAGTATTATCACTTTTCTTGATTATAAAA
>CABFOW010000277.1:301633-336297 GCA_902141385.1 Timema californicum
ATATATATATATATATATATATATATATATATACACAAATGCTTGCTTATAGAAAGTAAATTATTGGTTTTATAAAAATCCACGCCAGATTAAAATATTCTTATTTTTAATAGTACTACAACTTATCTTGCATGATCTTTAAATAGTTTTAACGCTTGGCTTAGTTATAGACAAACAAATTTACAGATAGATGGCATTATATTTCAGCGGTTGAACGTTAAAATTTATCAAAATTTTGAGTTTAATGTTTTTTTAACAATCACAACACTTATCTCTCCAATGATTCAAGAAAAAGTTAAAAGAGCATAATTACATTTAACCAAAATGTATACATCAAATAGCATACACTTCTACAGGAACATTAAGAAAATAAGAGAATCTGTGACCACCAAAGAGCGTAACAATAAATCTAATTATCTGACTTGAATAGTAAAAACTCGTAAGATTTGTGAAACCAAATAATAATTACATTGTTGTAGAAACACTTTACCAAAGATAATAAATGATATAATTGACATTTACTTACCATATTCATTTTCTAAGAACTGAATAAAAAAGTATATACATATGTTTATAACTCAGAAACTATTAATTTTATAAAAATATATTTCATATAAAAGATTTTTATATTTAATAGTACTACAGCTTTACAATGATAAGTTATTTAATATCTCAAATAGTTGTGGGAAAATGATGAAAATTGGAAAATTTACCTCCTGTAAAAAACTCGAAATCATTTCCATGAGAAGATGAGACTCACCATCTTGTTAATTATGATAAACAATGCGCAGATATGAAATTAAATCAAAATCTTTGCAGTGAATTTTGACAAAATTGATTTTTTTCTCTTTTTTCCCTTTAGTAGATTACCCTTAATTTTAGGGTTGGATACTTAATTCAAAAAATTCCTCGGAGAGACCCTATGAAAACCTTAGATACCAAGTTTTAGCCCAATCGGTAAAATTGTTTAGGCTCTAGCCTGAGGTACAGACTGACAGACAGAACTCTAAAAGTGATTTTCATTGCAAAATGAAAATATTAATTTAATCTGTAATCGTAATCAACGCCTAGATAGAAATTATAATCAAAATCGTTTTAGCCATCTTTGAGAAAATCAATTTGTTCTCTTTTCGCTCTTTATAAATCTATTATTTCTTTAGGGTTAAACAGACACACAGGAAGATGGAATGACAAAAAACACTTTTTACGGTCCGAGGGATCATGAGACGTTGACATCCATCAACATTTCTTGTTAGGTTTTTTATACGGCCGTAACACTTTAACTTTAAAGTTCGAAAAGCTAAAATGTATATATATATATGTTTATGTATATCTTGACAGTTATTAATTATATAAAAATATTTTTCAAATATTTTAAATAGCCCTACATATTTTTAATGATAAGTAATTTCACATCTCAAAGAGTTACGAAAATATGATAAAAAATAAAATTTACGCGTCAGACCGGAAACCTTAAAGTCATTTTGCTGAGTTAGTTAGAGTAGTATTTTTTTTTGTAATATATCTATTTTCAAAAAACCCTTGGGAGCAAGCCTATGAAAATCCTAGATACGAAGTCTTAGCCTGATCGGTAAAATAACTTAGGTTCTAGTCCAAGGTACAAACAGACAGATGGAAATTCAAGAAACACTTTTTCTGATTCGGGGGGTCAACACGTCAACATTCGTCAAAATCTCGAGTTATATTTTTTTTGACGATCTAAATACTACCTGTATGTTAGCGAGAAGGTCATTAGACTTATTTGTCTATATATATATAAATATATATATATATATATATATATCTGAAACTAAGCAATGGCGTTTTCGCAGGACACAAATGCAAGGTTTACTTGAATAACTTTCAAATATTCATTGTGTTCAAGATATACAAAAATTATTCCATTTTATTTAACTCTATATCCTTCTGAAAAATAATCTTCTTTCGTGGTCCCAGGCGCAAGCTTATCTAACTTCAAAAATGAATCGTCTGATAAAATTAACGACAGCATTTTGGTCCATTTCAAAGCGCCATTCTACACTTATATGTCAATAGCTTCTACCATGTCTAAATTTTTAATTCGCTTAATACATTCGGTTTACTCATTTACGCTCTTCAATTAAATTTGAGCAGCCATGATTTTTTTTGCGTAATTTGAACCTACTCAAACTGTGTAATGAGACCCACTTATGTGTGAACAGTCTGCAAAACATTATCACAGAGGCTACTGCCATGACAGGTTACACTTCGGTTAATTTTTCGTGAAATAAAAAGTACCCATAATTCCATAAGACGTGCCCTTCCAGTTTAAATACATTTATTTGTACTATATTAATGGTCTGTTCTGTCATGTGACCGAAAATAATAATAAAATAAAGAAATAATGGTATTGGTATTTATTGAAAGCTATAGAAAAATATACATTAATGACCTCGGTGGTCTTCAAGTAAAGTGGTATTCCTGGAACCCGATGTTCGCGGTTTCAAACTCGGCCAGGGAGGACGAATTATTACTGAGCGATGAAAATCCGTAGGATAATTTATTTCGAAGAGGAAGTAAAGCTGTTGGTCACTGTCGATTGTGGCATGTAAAATAACCCTGGAAGGTATATGAGATACTCGTGGAAAAATAATGTTAATAATACTACTACTACTACTACTATTAATAATAATGATAATAATAATAATAATAATAATAGTTACATAAAATCAGATTTTAAAAGGAAGGGCCTTTTCTGACAGATAGAAAGGCTACTAGAGCTACTTTAAAGTGTTCATACTTCAAAAGCTATATGTGATATGCAGATATCTCATTTGATAGATAGTATTAATACTTATTATAACACTAATAATATAGTCAATATTTGAGGCCAAAAAATTTGTATTTTCTAGAATTACATAATTATATAGCTATTTTTGTTCACTGTTGACATTTTGCTTTATTTTTATTTTCCTAACCTAACCTTCTATCTCAATTTACCTATTAATACACATTAGTAGAAATGATTTGGTTTTCTAAGTTAAATACAGTAAACCTCTTGTAATAAAACTTATTTCTCCTTAAATGTTTCTAAGGAACAAACTAATTTGAGCTCACAGGCTTAGAAAAGTGAATTTTAAATCTTTATTACACCAACGCTCACATTGAGAAATAAAGTTAAATAGAAAATAAAATCGCAAACCTCAATTAAAACGGCCAGAATTTGAGCCAAATCGATTCTGAAATATCCTAGAAACCACTGTTGAGCTAATAAACCAGTTTAACTTTAATAGCTTGATGTGTATCTCATTTATATTTTCCAAAGGGAATGCAATGTAAGTGAGATTGATTTAGCAGTACTTCAGAAACTTTATCATCGGTGGGGTTGAGGTTATACCTTTCACAGTGATAAGTCGACAACCTCAAGACTGAATGAAGATTCAAGTTAGATTGTAAGGCATATTCTGAAATGAGCTTCTTTAGAAGTGCAAGTTAAATACACCTTATTAAAATAAATAAATCGCACCGTTTTGCACCTAGATTGCACCAATCGATTGCGTGAGTCTTAATTCCACGAGATCTGCATCGGTGGAAGCATAGTCTAAGGCAGTAATCTCTAAATAGACTGGACTGTCAGTGACAGATCAGGGTTCGAATACTGGTATGTATACTGAAGGGGGTTTTTACTGAGTAGGTTTCCAAGCTTTCTGTATATTCTACCTTATAATCCTTTACTCATTAACGTAATCCTTACATATTGCATAGCCTGGACAAGTAGTAGTCCTAATACACAGTGTTAAAATATAATTTCTCTCCGGGGTTTTTAATCTATTGCCCTAGGCCAATAGTCGGCAACCTTATTTGGACAAAGAGTCACATTTTTGCATTTTAGAAAATTTGTGTCACTCAAAGAGCTACCGATAAATTTTATTTATATGATTGATAAGTGTTATTAAAACATTAATTTGTTATAGAATAAATCATATTTATTTAAACTTAATCATATACAAACAGCTTTCATTAGAATTCTTATACTAGGTAGGTAGATAAGTACTTGATTTTAATTTTAGATCCAGCTTTGGATTTTTGTGACACAACCAAACAAATTAATGTGAAATCTGACCCTGCATTTAGTTACATAAATGAGTGATACCTGGTGCGTAGTTAGTAATTTTTAGTTCTAGGCACGATTCAAGATTCTCTTCGTGAAGGCTGCTCCTTAGTTTACTTTTGATCAAGTTCATATCGTAGAATGTTTGTTCACAAGAAATGGTGATCCAAGAATAGTCAAAATTCCCACTGCGTATATTTTTAAGAAGCAATACGACTTTGGCAAGCTGTTACAAGTGTCGAACATCACATGATCCCACCGTTGTAATCCTTATAGTTTAGACCATTTATGTTGGGTAGATAACAGCCTTTCTCGTCTTTTGAGAATTTCCAGAACTGCATCGAAAGACTCAAATTTATTTTTCTGCAACTTTTTAATTTAAGATTCAATAATTATAGCTAAAAATCAGCTTGACTTACAAAGCTAGCAAATTATGAAAAATCAAGATAGTCTATTTCTGATTTCAATGGATTTATTAAAACGACTGAATAGCTTTATAACCTCTGAACTTCTCAAATCGTTTTTATTGAGTCACTCATTTGTTTGATTGCACCCACCAAAAATTCGTAATAAATGGCAAAATGTGTGTTCTCTTAATATGTCTTCAGTTGCATGAAGTAAGTGAAGTTTTTCCTTTGCAAGTTCATATGCAACCAAAGAAATACCTTCTTCTAAAGATAAAATTCTGTTTTCTTGCTTTTGTAGCTTCACATTAAGTTTGTTTACGTGTGCGTGTGTCTACCATAAAATAAAATCTTTGAAGTCAAAGATCATCAGACAATTCGGAATAATGCAGGATTGTATCGCTAAAATAAGACTTTATATCAGTAAAGCGAGATGAAAATCGATCAAGCCTCTCATCTATTGAAAGCCAACGCACTTTATAATGCAGACTAATTCAGAATATTTGCCATCTAAGTCACGAAAATATTCTTGGAACTTCCGATTGTTAAGTTATTTAGTCATTATATTGTCTTTTGTGGTATATATAGAACCAAAATGTGTATTTCTGTTTATAAATTAACATTTGTTGAAACTTGTAGAGAAGAGCCGCAAAAACGGGTCAAAGAGAGACATGTTGCCCGTGGGCTGCAGGTTGCCAAGTCCTACCCTTGGCCCTATTTTAAATATCAGGAATTCCTTGAGCTAAAATCGATAAATAAACCGTCAGATAGTACTATCATCATATATTAGTTTGAACCATGTAAAAGCTTGAGGCGTTAGCAATATTTTTGGCTGCATGTGCCAAAATATCTACTGTGGCTTTAAATTCCCAAGCGTTTGGAAAAGTTTGTTTATTAATAAAGTGATCAAATTTTCCAAATAAATATTCTTAGAATATACATATGCAGCATTTTAACTTAATTTAAAACATAAAAAATGGGGTATGCGAAGTTTCTAAGATTGCGACTTACCTTCGAAAAAAGTAAGCTTCTACAAACTTGACTAATAAACTTATTTAAATATAAAATACACTCTTATGTTTAAAACATTTTATTTTTTGGCCTTTGGAAATCTAAAAATTAAAGTTCACATTATCAAAAACTACAATAGCTGAATTTTATGATTTAATAATTATTTATCTCATCAGCTTAGTTCAACACATATTAATTATTTTTGATACTAAACTTTTTTTAAGGCTATATTTACCATAATATGAAGCTATAAACAAATTGTCAATACATAAATTAAAATATATTATATTATGATAGAAGAATATTTCAGATAATTAATCATCCACCATAGTTCGGATCCCACGTTAAACTGTAAGTCCTCCATTTGATTTCATTAACATAAGTGCGTATAGCCCGAATGGGTAGTAAGATGCGGTTATAATTATAAAAATAATAGTAATAATAATAATGATTCCAATAACTCGAATAGACATAACTCCAAACAAAAAAATTTTGACTTCGCACACACCTAAAATTAAATTATAATGATGTCATAAGAACTAACAGTTTAAAAAATAATAGTGCTAATTTTATAATATTCATACTTGTAGTCGTTTGTTGTGTAACTGTTATTTTTGACAGATATTGTCAATATAGATACAAAATATTACTAGCAATAGTATAAATAGATCTATATTTTATCAATGTTAAAAATATTTTTTAATTTCATTATTCTTACTGAACCAACTTACTATTCAGCTCATGACTTGGCAAACTAACTTAAATCTAGAACAGAGAAATCTCCCGGATCCCAGGCCATTCATTATTCATCACTGTGGAAATGGACGTCCTGAATAACCAATATATTTTTTATCTTTGGACCAATCGAAGTTGAAGATCCTTAAATAAGTAGACATACACGCTAGCAAATATATATTTTTACCACTGTGCCTTACTACCCGTTCGGGCTATATGCGTATGTACTAATTACGTAAAAGGTTTTAGAGAATATGATGGTTATGTGTGTAGGGAGTATACACTATTTTGCCTATAAGGAGAATAGAAAACCATTTTGGAAAAACAATCCTTAGTACAACTGACCTAGGTTGGAACCTCTAAATCCCCGTCATCGGCAGTCTAATCTACTGTGAGAGTAGTGCCTTAAGCCATGTGGCCACCGAAGTGGGTCTGTTAGCAACGGATCTCGGGTACGATCCACATCGGTGGGTACATGAACTTAACATCAAAATCGTCAGGTCTGGGTTCTTGTTGATGGGGAAGTAGAAGTTCGAATCCCAGTTTAGAGAACTGAGAGTATTCCTTCCAAAATGCTTTCCTATTCTTCCGCCACACAAAATGAAATTTAATTTAGCTCTTATAGTATCTCTACCAGTCCTAATCCATGGACTAAACATCAATCTCGACCAATTTAGTCCTCTGGTGACAAATGTAAAAATTTATAGTATCCTACTTAAAAGTATTAAGGTGCGGCAAAAAGGAGAGCAATTGTTTTTACAGTTTTAATAGAAATGAATTTTTTTGGCCAAAATATCTAAAATATTTCTCCAGTAGCAATATAGAGTTTAGTTTTCTGCACATGTTTATATCAACAGATTTTGAATACATGTCAAGGGTCTCCTGGAACTTTGTCAAAACCTTTTCTCTTTATTTAAAAAGTGTTACCAAATTCCAGGACACCCTTGACAGATATTAGAGATCTGTTGATATTAGCATGTGCAGAAAACTAAACTCTATGTTGCTACTGGAGAAATATTTAATTTATTTTGGCCAAAAAAGTCTAATGATATAAAAACTGTAAAATTACTCTTGCTCCCTTTTGCCGCACCTTAAAGCTGTATTTTTTTTAGTGTTTATCATTGGGCAGGACATGCAGCGCGAATGGGAGAAACTAGAACCGTGTTCAAAGTACTGACTGGCAGACTGGAAAACCCAATGGGAAGAGACCATTGAGAAGACATAGAGGCAGATGGGAGGTTTACATTAGAATTGACCTGAAAGAGATAGGCTGTAGAGATGGACTGGATAGACCTAGCTAAATATAGGGATAAATGGCGTACGTTTGTAAGTGCGGCAATGAACTTTCGAATTATTAACGCCATATAATAAATACGTTGTTCTACTCTCCCTCCACTTGAAATGAAAGTTAGTTATTTACAGACTGAGATCGGGATTCGAATTTTGGGTTTTCCTTAAAGGGGTTTCCACTCTCCATAAACGTAAATGGGGGTTAACTTCCTATAAATTAAATCTTCCTCGCCCTTAATACATTAGCGTAATTAGTACAAAGGCGTATAACCCTAATGGGTAGTAAGGCATGATGCTAAAAAAACTAAAAAAATCTGGGTCGGAACTGTAGAGTGAGCTACTGCATCAACCCTGTCTGTCTTATCAATTATTTAATCATTGTAATCTTGATACGATTGTAGGGAGATCAATTTTAAAGAGTCAATCTCAGTGCTGACTAGGTATATGATTTCAATCGAACCAAAAAACTATTCAGAGTGCAGTTTTCTGCCTTTTTCATTTCACAACAGAGAAAATTGAAATAAATTTAACCTAGTAGTTTTTTAATTTAAAAAATGTCTTAACTTTGGTTGTATTTTTTTAAACATTGTTATATGGTTTCAATCATCTTAGATAACTTTTTTTTCCTTAAATTAGTAGTATAAACCGTAATACTGTCGTTTGAGCGTTATTTAATTTTTTTTATCACTGCGTCTTAATACCTCTTCAGGCTATACAACATATTATATTATAATTACTCTCATGGGGTAGGAATGAGGAAGGAAGCATTTTAGAGATAATCTACGCACATTTTCACTGGAAGGAAAGTGGGAAACTATCTATAAAAATACACTCTCAGTAGAACCGACAGGGTTTCAAGCGCATATCTCCTCGTCACAAGTTAACAAATTTAACATGGGAGTGATGCCTTAAATCAGTCAGTCACTGAAGTAGGTTTGAGCTTTATTACTTACCTAAGTTAAGTGTTATTCATACTTAGGAGATTGTCTCTTAACCAGCCTATAAACACACACGAAACCATCTAAATCATGACTTAAAATAAAACCAAGTTAGTCTGCTGTTTTAACGTTATTATAACTGACATTGAAATGGTTAAATTTCCTCCGGTCTATATTCATCTACTCACTGTATTGTTCATAGAAGAAAATAATGGAGGCAGGTCCTAGCGTCGGAAATGGGCGTGGCAACCATTAGAAACACATTAACTATGTTGTTCTCTAAAATTACCTCTCTTTTTTTTATTGTGCAAGCTATTTCTTAGTTAATCTCCTGTTTGTAAAGTCATATCACTTTGCTAATGGGTTTCCTACACACATACACAACCCACCTCCTCCTGTTAGAGTCAAACAATTAAAACATTAATATTCAGGCTTGGACACATACACTGTGTTGATGTAGGACAGGGTAAGTATGGTCACAGGCATAAATATACAAATTATATCCTTTTATCTTTTTGGGGGTGGGGGGGGCGTGTTTTATTAACCTTTCGGGTTCTACGCTTATGTACTAGTTACTTTGATGGTTTTAAGGATTAGGAAGGTCACATTTAGAGGAAATTACCGGCATTTGCGTGGAGGGAGATTGTTAAACCATCCTCAGTACACCCAACAAAGATTATAATTTAGATCTCCCCGTCATCTGCAGTCTAGTCCACTGCGAGAGTAGCGCGTTTGACCATGCGGACATCAAAGCGGGTTTTACTAACGTTAGTTAAACTATAACCAAACCCAAATCGATAGTCGCGTGGTCTAAAGCATCACATCTATTGTTATATTAGATTGACGGTGACTGGAAGATTGGGGTTTAAGTCCCAGTTGGGTGTATTGAGATTAATTTTAATTTCTCTTGACTCCTCGGATAAAGAAGAAAGTTAAAGTGATCGTCAAAAATACTTACTCGAAATTTTGTTAAATATCAACTTTTCATGAATCCATAAAACCTAATAAGTGCTTTTGGTGATTCCGTTCTTCTGTCTGTGTCTCGGCTTCAAGCCTAAATTTTTTTATTAATTAGACTGAAACTTGGTATCGAGAGTTTCCATAGAATAGAATCAAATAGCCAACTCAAAAATGAATGGTATTTCACTGAATGGCATAAAAGAAAAAATTCAATCCACCCAAATCCACTCATACAGTTTTTAATAAATTTTATATCAAAATCTTGTTTAACATTACAAATAAAATGACTACTTTCATTTTACCCAAAAAATTGCTTGAAGAGTACTTCAGATAAGCATAGATATGCTATTTCGATATCTTCACAACTATTTGAAAACAAAATAGCTTACAATAACGCTGTAGTAGGCCATACTATCAAAATTTAATTAGAAATATATTTTTATAAAACCAATGGTTTTTTAACTATAAGTATATATATATACAAAGATATATATATATATATATATATTTCTATGACATTTTAAAGTGATTGTTATTATCTCTAAAAGTGCTTTTGGTGATTCCGTTCTTCTGTCTGTGTCTCGGCCTCAAGCCTAATTTTTTTTATTAATTAGACTGAAACTTGGTATAGAGAGTTTTCATAGAATAGAATCAAATAACCAACTCAAAATAGAATGGTATTTTACTGAATGGCATAAAAGAAAAAATCCATTACCCCCAAATTCAATCATACAGTTTTTATTAAATTTTATATCTAAATGTTGTTTAACATTACAAATAAAATTACTACTTTCATTTTACCAAAAAAAATTGCTTGAAGAGTACTTCAGATAAGCATAGATATCCTATTTGGATATCTTCACAACTATTTAAAAACAAAATAGCTTACAGTAATGCTGTAGTAGGCCCTACTATCAAAATTTAATTAGAAATATATTTTTATAAGACCATTGGTTTTTGAACTATAAGCATATATATATATATATATATACATTTCTTTGACATTTTAAAGTGATTGTTATTATCTCTAATGGGCAAAGATGAACCTCTTTTTTCAATGTGTGTGTAAAAGTCTATATTATTTTATTTATGCTCTTTGGTTGAATTTTTCTGCAACATTGTATAATCATGATCTTGTTTCACAAATATTGAGTTTTAGAAATTATATATATTTTAAAATAGTCCATGCGATGCACCATACAATTTATTTGGTTAGTTGTTTCCAACTTTTACTCCACATATATACGAGTACATTTCATCTAAAAATGATACATTCCTCATCCATATTACATTGGAGTAATTAATTTTTCCACATTAATCAAACAACTATAAAGATTTTGTGATAAAAAACATTACAAGTAAAGGAGCAGTCTAAAGAATTAGTGCCTCCAAGTTGGATTCCTTTGGCGTAGAGTTTGGAGTGTTTTGATGTAGGAGCACATTATCTTACCAGGTTTGTGTTGTCAAATATTCTTAGGATCCACCTTTATCAACTTGTTCAGTTAGGTTGAATGTTTTAATATTCAAAGTCGTTAATAATAGCTACTGACATAACTAGTCCAATTTTCTCAATACTATTAAAATACTTTATTTTGGAAAAGCCACATATTTAAATCAGAAGAAACAGATAAATTATATATAAAGTTACCCATTCCATTCCCATAATACGTTTAACCTCCATCCATCCCACCTATTGCATCTTATTTCCCTTCCAGGCTATACGCATTTTAATTTCACTAATGGGATAAGGATGAGAAAGGAATAGTTTGGAATAAATGTAGCAACCATTTCTTGAATTATGGGTAAGAAATCTTTTGGGAAAACATCTCTTAGGGCAGTACCATTGGCAAATTGTTTATAACCAGTCAACCCGGTGAGATGAGCCTGAAATCTAGTTCGCGTGCCCACCAATGCGGGCAAAAACAAGGCTAACAGTTATTTAATGGAATTTAATAAAACAAATCAACTCTTAGAAAATAAATCTTTTAATTTTCCGCACGCTTAATTTTTTTTGATAAAAAACATCACTTTAAATATCAGTGAAACAACAAATGGTTCTCCATTAAAACACAGGTCAGATTTCAACCACCCATTTACCCTTTCACTCCTTTTGTTTTCCATAACGTGTCTGAACGTCACGCAGGACTGTCCTGCTTCTCTCATATATGATGGATGGTTCAAATTGGGATAGGAAGCCCCCAGTCACCCTTCCAAGCCCTGCGGGACCTAAAGGGTAAGCACTCCTCCCTTTCTACCCCTTCTCTCTACACGCCGCAGAAAAACACTAGCTGCACCCCTTTCTGATTGAAAATCGATACGTAGGGCGCGTACGGTTCTTCGGGTCAGTAATACGTGATTAATGGTGAACAGCTCCCCTCCTCTTCCTCTCTATTCTCCTTCCCCAAACGCACCTCTAGCTTACATTTTCAAACTTGAACCTAAAAAAAAAAAGGTTCCAAAGAAGGTTGAGTTCGTGAAAAGGTTGGTTGATATTTTTTATCTTTATCCAGACGAGTTTTCAATCAGGCCTTCTAAAGTTTTAAAAATATATACTTAAGATTTAAGTACATAATATATATATATAATTTTTCAATCTTGGTAAAAACATGGAGCCAATAACCAATAAGCCATAGGAATTTTAGTTGTAAAAAAATTTCATAATTTTATTTCCGTTTGAATATTTTAACATTGTTTTACTATTATTTATTAAATTATTTATTTAATCTCATGATCTATTACCCATTAAGCCTGTGCGCATATTTACTAATTAGGTTAATGAGCTAAGGATGAGGTATATCTACATTGGTGTGGAGGGAGAGTGAAATTTCATTTTTAAAAAATCACTCCAGAACACCCGATCGTGGTTTGAGCACCAATTTCCACGCCATCGTTGATCCAGTCTACATTGGTGTGGAGGGAGAGTGAAATTTCATTTTTAAAAAATCACTCCAGAACACCCGATCGTGGTTTGAGCACCAATTTCCACGCCATCGTTGATCCAGTCTACTGCGAGAGTGACGCCTTATACTATTTGATCTCCAAAACGGATAAGTTAAAATTAGTGGATCGATTTTTGTAAATTACTTGTTCGTATATTTAACTGACTGAAACTGGCCAAGCTAATTGTGCTCATGCGTGTGTTAAATATAGTTTTATCACTATGTTTTCGGGAATATGTTGTTACATTTCTTTAAAATTGATCCCCATGTGTTTGTATAAGAGTTTCTATTTTAATACTTGTAATCTGTGAATATGTGGTCAATTTGGCTAGTCGTAAGTTTGCCTGGTTTTATTCAGGGTGATGCATCGGCGTAACACACATGCCCACTGGGACTGCCAACAAAAAGGGGGAGGAAGGGGAGGCAATGGTATAGAGCAGTCCGCGAAAGGGAGCTTTAAATTACTATAAATTTGGTGGGAAAAATTGTAACTAAATAACTTACGTCCAGATTATTGGCAATTTAGATACTTGAATATGTTTTTCAGTAGAGTTTTAGAAGACGAATGATTCGATTTACCAGATAATATGATAATCTGTAACGTCTTAAGGAAGCACTTATGATTCATATTTGATTTACAGTCTGCACAAAATATTTGTTCTTACAGCCCTTAAAGCCTTATAAAGTTTGGTAGAAGATTTGGTATATATGTTGCATAGAAGGTCTACTTGTATTTTATATACCTAAGGGATTGGGGCACAAATATGGTACATGATGGAAAAAAGTTGTGCAACCTACATATCTTAAGTAAGTGGGCTAAGTACTATACCTAATTAATAAATTATAATACCTGCTTCAGTGGCTACATAGTCTAAGGCATCAATCTCGCAATAGACTAGACTGATGATGACGGGGAGATCGATGCTTGATTCCGGTCAGGTGTACTGAGGGTGATATTCCCTAAACTGTTTTACACTCGCCTTTTTCGAAAATCCAGGTACACTTCCTCTAAATTCAATCTTTCTCGTCCCAAATACTCTATAGTAATTAGGACATAGGCGTAGGAATATGACGTGGTGCTAAATATATATATTTAGACAAAATCATACGTATTTCTCATGTAGTCTAGTAAATTAGGACAGTATATTTGAAATTCTGTTATTTCTGTTATCAGTAGACTTCCTTTGAATAACATTTTCTCAGGGGAATAAAAAGAGTATGGATATTTTATGAACCCCACTTCGTATATATATTTATAACAAAATTGTAAGGACCATCTTTAAAAAAATTTACATGTTTTCACAAATCTGGTATCAGTAAATTACTTTTAATTTTTTTTCTCTTTAAACAAGACCAACATCATCAGATATCCATTTTGAACAAATTCGTTAAAGCTATTTTAAGAAATTGCTGAATTTTCAAAAATTATTCGTCTGTAATCCAGCTTTAATTTTACAAGTAAAATCAAAATCTTGCTTTTAGGTGTGACCATATTATATTCAAACAATTTTGAAAAGAATACATTTAACTGTTTCGGTCATGGCTCCGAATACTGACATAATAACGTAAAAAGATACGTAATTGCAATACAGAACAAGTTAAAATAGAACAAATGTATCCCATACCAATTCTTCAACTCAAAATTGGTATATCTTTTTCATAGAAATTTTAATCTTTATATTTTAGAGAAATAAGGTAGGGCATATATGATACATAGAGTGAGTTAGTGTCTACATATCCAGTTCTAACAAAACACATAGCTATCAGATTGAACCAGTCCTATGTGAGACTGTATAACTTACACTTTAAATTGTGCCCATCCTCCTCTCAATTTAATTGCACGCCCCTCACCATCGCCATTGCCTCCGGCCAGAAGATAGGCCAACCCTGATGTTAGGGAGATAACTAAACACATTTTCCAATCTCTAGCCAAGTCTCCGTTTAATCATGTTAAATAACCCAGGCGAGATACGAACTCAGTAGCGTATACACGCTGCATACTTTTACCACGTTGAGAGGAGAACCTATGTTAATTTACAATAATTAGAACCACCTCACTTAGGAAGCTTTGGGACTTTAGGGCATCTAGGAATCAATTATCCTAGAGCTTCCTTGTCAGTGAGTAAGGTCCCTTCGGGGACCACTTTGGTTACTGGTGAGTTCAAGGACGAACGAGAGCAAAACACTTTACATCTGGGTTTGCAATCTTGTTGGTGCTCTATCAACTTGTAGACTAGTCAAAGGTCCTGCGACCCATCATTTCTCCAATATAGTTTTTTTTTTCTTATACTTCTTATACATTTATTCCTTAAAAACTACCTTTCGCGATAATAATACTTAGCACTGCGTCTTAATACTCGTTTGGGTAACACGCATAAATATTAATTACACTCATGGTTTAGGAGTTAGAAAGGTTGAATATATAGGAAGTGGACCCACATTTGTGTGGAAAACCAATTAGGAAAAACCACCCCAGTTCACCCGAGTGATATTCGAGACTTGATCTACCCGTACTCGGCAGTCTAACTCAACACGAATTTAGCGCGTTAGATAATTACGCCACCGAGGCGGGTACCTTTCACAATAGATCCCCAGTCCCCAATATTATGTTATTATTATTATTTTAGTTGAGGTGTCTAACGTACACTTTTTGAACCGAATGATTATACCAGAAAACTACTTATAGATTAACATGAATCTAAAACAGACACAGCATCCAGCCCCTAGCTCTTTATTCATCACAGTGAAGGGGTAAAAACACACATTTCACCCATGATAAACTTTTTGACCATGCCAGGAATTAAAACCTGGAACTCTTAGCTCAGTAAATATTTAAGCTACCGACTAAGACAAATTGTCGAGCAATATTCCATTAAAATTTAATAGACTAAAAAAAATTAAGATTTTCATAATTAAATATTTATTTTCTTATTTCGACATACTCAAATATAATTTTATATTAATGTATATTTGCAAGTCTAGAATAATCAAAAATCAACCTTTATTGACGAGGTAGCTACGTGTTCGACTGAAAACTGCCGCGAGATCGGTAGGTTTGTCGCGATCTACCGGTGGCTGAGCCCTGCCTTACATGGTGTATTAATTAACTATATGTTCTTCTTGTTCTAATTTTTAAACAAGGTAGTTATTTTGTTTAATGGCATCTCACTACTCTGCTGGGAATGGCTACATATTTTTCACTACTGGACTAAGTATGAGTTGGATGAAATGTAGCAGCATTTGCGTGGTTATTGAGTGGGAAATCAGTTAGGAAATAAAAACTCGGCACACACAGCTAATATTGAAGCATTGACCTCACAGTTACAGGTAAATGGTAAATAAAATTAGATGAACATTACATTTATTCCAAGTGCCTACCAGTGTGTGTGAAAAGGTTTATTAACGACTAAATATAAACGGTAGGATGAGGAAAGTAGAATAATGAAAAAGCGGAAAAGAATATGAGAAAACCACATCTCAATTTACCCAAAAAGGACATGATTAGTTCAGATTAGTTCGTCAATAGAGACAGGACTCATGTGACCATATTATTTTTAATAACATTCTTAAATAGTTTTTAAGTAAGGAGCGTTATATAGCACAAGGTTTGAGAGTAAATATGTGATTAATAGAATTATAAAAAATATGAGAACTTTATTCAGACAAAATTGTAAGGATTGACAAATGTTGTAAAAAACCAATAAAATAAAATAGAAAAGGTTAAAAGGAAAACTGTTAACCAAGTTTGTATGAAATTAAAATTACTTTTAAAAATTTGATTTTTTTTATAAACTTCGTTAACAACAATTTTTCTAATTAATGTTTGCTTTTTTTTCCACACATTAAATTAATCTTTCCTTACTAAACTTAAACAAATGTAGTTCCAAAACTCATTTTTTTAATACAAAAATTCAAACATCAGATACTATAACTAAGTTTTTATGCTTATTTAGAGTTTTTTATTTTATTTTAACTGTTTATAATATCTCTAAATAATGTAATTTTGAACATTTTTCAACTTACCATTTTAAATTTATATGTTATCACATTTTTCAATCTGCACATTCTTTAAAGTTCACATATTTATTTTATTATGATCTATTAAATTACATATTTAATATTAAATAATTATGTTATCTTATTCTTTTTAATTGTGGTAAGTAATTTAAATCGGAAATATCTTTATATTAGGTCTAGTAATAAAGGTTTTTTTAAACACAAAAACATATTAATACAAATGCTTTTTTTAACATGATTAAATGTATTAGAGATCAAACCCATAGTTAAAAATAATTATTTTCTAAGATTAAATAAGTTATATTGATACAAGCAATTCAACAAAAGGTTATCTCTTATAAAATATATTATAGCTTTCAGTAGCTGATTAATATACGAACTCGAAGAAATATATTACATTAACGGTATCACGTCAAATAAATATAATATCGAATTTGTTAAATGATGAATTTTGCATCGGGAAATCTCTAGAATTAATTCACTAATTATGAATTAACTGTTTAGTGAAGTTTAACGATGCGTAATTAATTTTTTTTTTCAAACTCCCACATAATATAAATTATATTTATAAACTCATCTAACACGAATAAAGAAAAACACAATAAAACATCCATCGGAGCATTCCAGCGTTCAATGCAAAACTATATCAGAGGATTTGAAGCGAGTTCTTGTTGAATGTGAGCATTAGACCTGATGTAACACTAGTTTCTGAATTAGTGGCACATTTTTTTCGCACCACGTCTTACTACTCATTAGGCTAGTACGCTTATGTACTAATTATGCTAATGGTTCTAAAGATTAGGAAAGCTATATTTAGAAGAAGTGTACCCGCATGTATGTGTAGGGAGAGTGGAAAACCACTATAGTAGAACTAACCTTAGTACATCCGACCTAGATTTGAACCAAGACTTCCCTGTCATAACAGTCTGGCTAGACACGAAACTAGCGCGTTAGCCAATTACGATTATGTGTGTTAAAAGTGCATCTAAGGTTAATATAGAAATTTAATGTGGGAAGGAATTAAGATAATGAACTGATTATAGGAACTCTGTTAGAAATATATTAGTGAAATAAAGTAGCCCAGACGAGTAGTAAAACGTGATGAGAACAGAAAAAGTACTTATAATTTATGACATTTGTTTTATTTGCTATTTATTTCCTTCTATTTAATATATTTTGAATTAAGGCACCAAGTCTATTGCGTATATTACGAACTTACGAATCCTCGAGCTAGAAAAATTATGAAAGCCTAAGTGCTTTCTACAGACGCGTGAGTGAAACTGTAGGTAACTAATGCCTCCCACGTTAATTTTATCCATGACAATTTCTGTGTTTTTTTTGTATGCTTCTGTATAGCTTGTGGCTAGTTCTAAAGTTAATGTCTGCTAATCGAGGAAACCATCATCGGGTTGACCAACTGCCATAGGGTTCTTCTAAAGAGAGGGTGATATGAAATTGAAAAGCGGTGGAGGGAGAAATAAGGGGAGGGGACTTGTAAAAGAGACAGAGTTTCATCATAGATAGCTGTGGATACCATTTCCCTATGGATTCAATGAGTGAAAGATTCAACAGTCGGTAAAATATCCAACTATTTTATTTAAACTTTTTAAATTACTATTATCAAGAAATTTGTGGTCTTTTTTACATATGCTGAGCTTCACTAGATATCCTAGGAAATGCCTACCAAAGTGCGGGGACGCATTGCAGACGTTAAGAAATTCCGCATTTTTAAAGAAGTCTTTTTGTTATTTCAAAATATTACTAGGCCGTTTACATATATCTCTAGAGTAAAAAAAACTTCTTGAGCTGTATTTGCTTTTAAAAAGTAAAAGCAGAATAATTGACTCCCTCACGCGGAAATGTATCGGTGTTAAAGTTAAAGTAGATACCTTCTTCAAACGATTA
Organism: Timema californicum; assembly: GCA_902141385.1. Lineage (NCBI taxonomy): Eukaryota > Metazoa > Arthropoda > Insecta > Phasmatodea > Timematidae > Timema > Timema californicum. The sequence continues at coordinate 319,923 of CABFOW010000277.1, forward strand.
CATTCATTTATTTTCAATAAAGTAACAAGAAAAAATAACCAGCAATCTGAGGTTGATCTTTGTGTTTTTAATCCTCGTAAATGTCATAAGAAAGATTTGATTGGGAATTTATATCTCTTCAATCAATGGCAACTCTTTAGCTGATCGCGAATTTCTCATTCGGCACCTACTTTCGCAAAAATTAAATTAAATTGTACTTTGAATTTACGTATTATTACAAATTCATTTATCTTCATTCTCTAAAGTTGATCATATTCTATTTTTGTACTTTTATTTGGTAAAATCCGTGCTCAATTATGTTATTGTTGCGTGGAATTCCATCACCTTAACTGACTCTCAGACTGGAAAATTTTCAATTCATATTTTTCCCTGCCGGCTATTTATAAATTTTTTAAACCATTTTTATAATAATTATAATAGAATCTGGAACCTTTAGGGGCTCCAAACTCTTTCATCCTGAAGATTCTGTAGTGAAATCTTTTTTGTTTTTAACATTTTTAATAGCATAATCCCTTTGTCAATCCACCCTTGAACATGTGGGAATCTTTGTGCCCTTTAATGCCTCTCGAAATCCTAAAATATTTTCTATCAGTAAAACTTAGAAACTTAAACCACTTAGTCCGTTGTATTAGAAACACTAATTATACATTTCCTGTTATTTTATTTCTATAATAAAAAAACTTTGTAAATTATTCGTCATAAAAGTGTAACTTTAAACACTTTATTTGTTTATTAGGTATTCATCGCTAAATTATTATTATTTTAGGATTAGTTGCTTTTGTTATCCTTTATATTATTTAGCTACTAATTCTCTTTCAGTGTAATTTTTGAACCCAAAGGTAATATATTATTTATTATTTTTAAAGCCTTGTGCTAAATATATTTCCAGTGCTAGCATGATATAAATCTCAAATGTTTGCAAGCAATTTAATAAAGGAAAATTAAATTATTATTATTGCTTAACCACATCCCAAAACCCATCATGGCTAACCAACTATAAGGATAGGGATGGCAAAGTCTGAATTTGGAAGAATTATACCCGTATTGGGTTGGAGAGAGAGCGGGAAAGCAATAACTAAAATCCAGCCTCAGCACACCCGACCAAGATTCATACCCAAAACTTCCCGTTACCATAAATCCAATCAATTGTATGAAATACACCTTAGAACAGTGTTTCTCAACCTTTTTTTTACAAAATTCACGCCACATAACTCTTTGTCATGAATCATTACGGAACACTGATTGTTCAAGTTGGTTATCCTACGGGAGACAATAAAGCGCATGCGCAGAAATACTTCCCGCAGTTGAACAGGAAATGCGCGAGTGTTTGTCCTACCAGTGGTTCCCAGCGTGGGTTACACCTATCCCGAGGGGTATGTGATTGGACGTTTGGGGGTAAGCGAAAATATTTGAATAAAGGCAAAAAGAGCTACATATGCCGGAAGTGTAAGAAAAAAGATAGGTCAAAAATTATCATACTAACTCAACGATATGGTGCGGGACAGTGACTTTTTTTTCTATATTTTATCTTGAGAACATGATTTTAATTTAAAATATAAAATAGTTGTTCTAAGTAAAGTACTAATTAAATTAAATGTGTGAGTTTTTATTGCAATTATTTGTTTTTTGAATGTAGAAATATATGCACTATGTATTCACCTTACTATCATATTGCTTTTTAGTCCCTTTACTAGCACATTTATTTTCAACCGCAACAATTAAATCAGAATTAACTACTAATGTAGTACTTAAACATTTTATGAAACATTAAAACACAGTTTATGGAAATGAGCTGCTAAGGGGTACCAAAGTGAATTAAATGCTATGGAACTCTGCACGGACATTCTTATTCGATTGTTTAAAAATACATATATTCACTCAAAGCTCGTAATATATGTGAAACGAATTAATATACACTAGCAAACCCGAGCGAAAATTGCGCTATAATTACTTTAATATCTTTTTTCTTTCAGATTTAAATTTTATGTATTTCTTTTTAAAGAATTAAAGTCCTCAATAGTATACTTGTACAAAAGAAAGAAGATCAATATTGGGTCCACAGAGGTCAGTAATAATTAAGATTATTGCATTTTTATTAAATTCATTTATAAATTTAGGCAAATAAAAAAGTAAATATTGACTATTCAGTCTTAAATAATAGATATAGATCATTTATGTACAAATATTTTCCCTAAGAGTTTAAAGAAATAAATGTAATGGAACTCTGCACGGACCTTCTCGCTCTATTGTTTAAAAATGGACGTATTTACTAAAAACTCGTAATATAAGTGAAACGAAATAATATACACTATTAAAATCAAGCATAAATTGCACTATATCTATGTAAAGAAAATTTGAGTCCCTATTTGAAATTTTCTAATTTTATTTTTAAACAATTAATGCCATCGTTTGTATGTTAGGACAGATAAAAAATCATTATTAGGGCCACAATAATCAGCACTTTGCATTAAAATTTCTACTTTCGATTAAGATTTTTGACATTTTATTACATATTACATATCTTCATGTTATCGCATTGGTAATAAATACCACATTTATAAATTTTGACCAATAAAAATGTAAATATTAACAATTGAGTCTAAAATAGAGATATATCATTGTTGTACAAACCTTTTTCTTAAGAGGTTTAAAGAAAGGTAACATAAATTTTTTGAGAGACTTACTTATATTTAATTACTTTATGGCATTAGAGAATTATGGCGTTAAAACTTAATTAGTATCTCTCTACAAATAAAGATCACCAAATCATATTAATATATTTGCAAATATCTCAGAAACTGTTGGTTTATAAAAATATATTTCATACAAAAGTTTTTTATTTTTATTAGTACTACAATTTTGCAAAAATAAGTTATTTATTATCTCAAATAGTTGCAGAGATACGAAAATTTAAGCTTCTGTAAAATACCCTAAAAGTCATTTTCATGGGAAAATTAAAATCACCAGATTATTTATAATATTAATTAACGCCTTGATACGAATTTTAATCAAAATCGTTAGAGCCGATTTTGAGAAAATAGAATTTTCTATTGTCACCTTTTATTAAACTATTCTTAATTTTAGGTTTAAATGGACACACAGACATACGGCATTGCAAATACTACTTGTTAGTTTTCGGGGTTTCATGAGACGTCGACATCCATACACATTTTAGGTCAAATTTTTAATACGCTTGCAACATTTTGTGTTCGAAAAGTTAAAAAAATAAAAATTTGCGTATATTTTGAGAGTTATTGGTTTTATAAAAATATGCTTCGAATAAAACTATATTATAGATCTACATATTTGTAATGATAAGTAATTTCATATCTCAAATGATTTCAGAAATATAATTAAAAAAATGTTAATTTACGCATCAGACTGGAGCCCCATTAAGTCATTTTACCAAAATATTGAGAATTAACATATTGTTTGGAATATTTATAAATGTTTAGAAATGAGACTTAATTAAATCTTTATAGCCGATTTGATAAAACTGACTTTTTTATTTTTTCCTATCATTAAACTACCATTATTTTTAGGGTTAGATATCCGATTCCAAAATCTTCTCGGGGTAACTCTATGATAATGATAAGTAATTTCATATCTCAAATGATTTCAGAAATACAATAAAAAAATGTTAATTTACGCATCAGACTGGAGCCCATTAAGTCATTTTACCAAAATATTGAGAATTAAAATATTGTTTGGAATATTTAGAAATGTTTAGAAATGAGACTTAATTAAATCTTTATAGCCGATTTGATAAAACCGACTTTCTTTCTTTTTTCCTATCATTAAACTACCATTAATTTTAGGGTTAGATATCCGATTCCAAAATCTTCTCGGGGTAACTCTATGAAAACCCTAGATACCAAGTTTTAGCTTGACCGGTAAAATAGTTTAGGCTTTAGTCGGAAGTACCGAGAGACAGACAAACACAAATTCAAAAACTAATTTTTCTCTTTCGGGGGTTCATGAAACGTCGAGATTCATCAAAATCTCGAGCTCGATTTTTTTTTTTTACAATCACAATACTTTCTCAACCTGTAAAATTGCGAGCAAGTGAAAATGTTGGGAGCCACTGTGTTTATTCAACCACGAATTCAACATTTGTGTAAGAAATTATATCCTCAAGTTTCTTATTAACTATGCATTTCTTTGTTTATATCATTTCATTTTATGGAAATAAAATATTTTCAAAGTTTCCCCTTGTATGTTTTCTTCTAAATATCAATGACTAAAACTAACTTAGAGCTTCAATAATTCTATTTGAGTGGGAGTAGGACCACCCCGAACTATTAGAAAACCGAAACACATGAAATAACCGGGAAAATTTAAAATAATCACGCTATAAGATCTATCTATATGGGTGTTGGTGGTGAATTACTTAAATATGCCACCACATTGATGAAAATATTATAAAATTATCATTTTGGAAGGGTGTGGGTTCTTAATAATTAGGTTTGTATGGTGACACGTTGTAACGTTCGAGTTGGGGCGTTGGGTGTTGTATTATTGAATCATGCCTCCAAGTTTGGTGACATGTTGTAATGATCGGATTCGGGGGTCTAATTGATTAAGCTTGTTGGGTGACATGTTGTAAGTTTCACTCATGGATTTATTAGGTGAATAGCTTAGGTTGAATTAAATATTAGTTAAATAAACGATAACATTACATTTATCTTACTTCACAAGTATGTTATCATGTACAGCACTTCAAAGTATTTACATTATATTATTGAAACGGAATAAAGTATATTTGCGATTAACCGAGGTCATTAGGACCTAGGATACGAAAAAACTTGGACGGTACGAATCGTGTAGGATCTATAGTTTATAGATCACTAGACCGTACTGCGTTTGTGTATATTGTTCGCAAGTGTGCATTTAACTCAAGTATTGTAAACAAGACTTTATATTAGTTTTAGTAGTACGGTATATTTATATATAATTTGAAGTAAACAACTAGTGCTTTAAATATTTAACTAATGTATAAATATTGTATTAAAATTGAACACTTTGACAGAATAAGTGGCTCTGTTAACACGGAGCTTAAGGTAAGCGGGGCTTGGATAATCGCAAGTCTACAGTACTCAACCGATAAGAATAAACGTCTTTAACGTATAAATTAGGCCTATAAGAATCCTTTAAATTATTTAAAAATAATTATATTAAAATAAAATATGCCACCGATACATAAACATGCATCTTCCCCTTTTAAAAGGTGTGAGAAGAGTTCGTGATAATAAAATAAAATGATAATAAAACATGTCATTGATATATCGACACGTATTGCCAATTTGGAATTTTTGATATGACTCTCGTTTCATAAATTTAAATAAGATTTAGCTAGACAAGTCCTCCCTGTGCGCTGTTAGTGAGGAGATCGAGACGTAGGTTAGCGTTCTTTTCAACGCACCCCGAACAAAAATATTCCTTTATAAGCGTCCTTTTGCAACACCACGCCATTCCTTTATTTGAACATACCTGTTTGTCTGTATCAAGAGAGAGACAGAGCAAAGTTGCAATAACTTGAAATAGTATAATCTTGAAGGAAGAGTAGTTTCTGATAGTTTAGTATTTATATATTAAAATATTTTTTGCACCCCATTAGGGTAGAACGATTATGTACTAATTAAGATAATGGTTTTAGGGAATAGGAAGGTTATATGTATAGGAAGTGTTCGAACATTTGCTAGGAAGGAGAGAAGGAACAATTTTGGAAAAATTATCTTCAGTATATCTGACTGAGATACGAGCATTTATCTGACCGTCATCGGTAATCTAGTCTACTGTGAGAGTAGTGCGTTAGACAATAGGACCAATGAAGTGGGTTTTAAAAGTATTAAAATACAAGATACTTGGATGTTCTTACTTTAATCTCTATTTCAAATGAATCTTAAAATCCAGGAACCACGCGTTTCGAAATTTTTCCACATAATTTCCGTCTAAGCCATCATTATAACTATACTCAGATCATTGATTTATAAAAAGATATGAGACGGGGGCAATTCAGAAGTGCATTTACAGCATAGGCTGACCAGGCACGATTCTAGGGGTGGCAGCTTTAGGGGGTGGCACATTTTAGATAAAATCTTTTTTTTATCATAATGGTTTGTTTTTAGTAATTACTTAGATAAATTATTGACTAACAAAATGGAAATTGTTCAAGTTAAAATCAGAACGACAGTATTTCTTTTTTAATAACTGTACTTTGCAATCGCTTTATAACTGACGTTATTCTCCCTTTATACATTGAATTAAAGTTAAATACTTTTAATAATAATATTTATTATAACTAAAAATTCATATGGTCTACACAATTATATATTTATGTTATTATTAATATTATAATTACTTCATCGTGTACACTTCATATGAATGTCTTGTTATACTAAGCTCCAGCCTCATACAGTATTACTTTACTCTATCAATCAATGGTACGATAAAAGCATAAAATAGCAGAGTATCAATAACTCATAATCAGTAATAATTAGAAACCATCGGATCATTCTTAACAGCTAATAATAAATACACTTGTTGAAATTGTGCGAAAAAATTTCATAGCCAAATGACCTTGAGAGAATCTGTCACTGTATTAAAGTTGAGAAACTGAAGACCGTTTTATAATATGGCTGTAATTCAGCCCTTCAAAAAATATATGCTAAGGTTCTTCACATCTATTAAATGTAACTGATTGCAAGTAAAATTTAATTCTTTAATGTAAAATTTAGTACCAGCAATACATCAGCGAGATATAAGAATAAATCTTTTTGTAATTAGAAAATGAATTTTTAGACAAATTATACTAGAATAATTTTATTCACTATATATATTCCTCAAAATATATTATGCTTTATTTAAACAAATATGTATTTGCAGATTGCAATTTGATTTAGTGATTGTGTATATATTATAAATACGACACTATTGTAACGTTGATCGCTCTATTGACAGAGCTGTCTATCTCGACCAGTTTGTCGTTAAACTATACCTTGATTTGATTTTCCTACAAAAGGGCATTGAAGTACCTTTTTGAAAATACAAACCATTTTTTAGTGGTCAAAATAAATAGTATGTTACTATATTAATAGTGTTATTTTACTTATATATAGTGTTATTTTACTTATATATAGTGCTATTTTATAAACATACATATAGTATACATGTATATTACATATTTATTTAGCACCGAGTCTTACTACCCACTTAGGTTATACGCCTATATACTAGTTACACTAATGTGCTAGGGTTTAGGAAGGTTTTAAATTTAGAGGAAGATCACCCATATCTACGTGGAGAGAGAGTGGAAAACCAGTTAGGGAAAACCACCCCCAGTTCACCCGACTGAGATTCGAACCTAGATCTCCCCATCCTCAGCAGTCTAGCTCAACATGATAAGCGCGTTAGCCAACTAAGCCACCGAGGCGAGTCTTATATTAATAATATCTATCAAAAGGGACAGCTGCAGATTCAGTGAATTTACGAATAAATATATGAATGTAGATCTAGTAGCTTTTTCTACCTTTCAGCTAGGACTGTTAGGGTATATTTTAAATCCTTAAGCATACTAAAACTGAAGGACTAATGTGTAAGCATCTGTCCGGGTGTCATTTCTCTATATTACACAACAATCATGTAGTGTGTTATTTCTGTCCTTAATTTAGTGTCCAGGTGATGAAAAATAAGTTGCCTATTGGAACGAATTATATCAACAAAAACTCTCATATTCACGTGACGCAAGGCGTCAGGCTCCCAATATCAGTGACTCTCATATAAAAATACACCCCCCATCATCCTTACCCCATGGATAAATATGTCATTATGCTTAGTGTTAAAACATACTAAAAACAAGTTGCTTTTTATAAACTAAATGTAATCTTGATCGAGATTTTTCCTTTTCATGGTGGTTTTTAATTATTTTCTTTTATATTTACTAAACCTAAGTGATTCAAATTTCCAGCCATAACTCAAAACACCATCTTCAGTTTCAATAACACTATAATGTATACTATTACGCAACTTAACTTAAGAATTACTTTAAATCGTAGAAGGAAATTAAAAAATATATCATAAAACATTATTAAATTTAGTTAGAATCTTTTCATTTTAAGTTGTTCAGTTTATACGTTGATGGGTTAAGGATGAGGAGGGTTAAATTTAGATAACATGTACCTGCATTTGCGTTGAGAGAGTAAAAACAAACAAAAATAGAAAAAACCTCCCTCAGTACACCACACCGGGATCAAACCATGATCTCCCCGTTATCATCAGTCCGACCTATTGCAAACGTAGTGGCTTAGAATATGTGGCCACTGAAGCTGGTTTGAAAAATAGATCAAGTGACTCATTTTTTTATGATATATACCTCAAGAAAAGCCAATACTAATACTTATTTTAGATATAATTTATTTTATTCATTTTAAATGTAATTTATAGAATATGTATAAAATGAATTGTGCACCAAATTATTTGGGGGTACAAAGTTAAAGAGAAATTATATCTAGGAATATGAGAGCTAAAAATGTTGAATACCACTACAGCCAGTTTCATTGGTGAGGGAACTGCAGATCTTAAGGAGAAAAGCTTTATATTCTCTCTCTCAGTTAATTGTTGCCAGATTTACTCGCTTTGTTATGTCAGAAGGTGGTGTGCTGGGTTAAAAAGTAGCTACAGTAGCCCCATGGCTTCTTTGGTGCTGACTGACAGCTCACAGCTGGCTTCTGACAGTCGATATTTAGGTATATACCTATATTTTGACTGTCAGAAGTGACCGCTGTTAAACACATGATTTTGCAGATCATATGGTTCGGCGTAGGGATACATAATTTGGTCTGGTAACTTCTCAAAGCCGTCAGCTGTCAGCTGTGAGCTGTCAGTCAGCACCAAAGAAGTCATGGAGCTACTGTACTGATAAACTCGAAAAGCCAGCGTTGCGAAACTAGTAATATTCGAAGGAAGATTGACCACACAAAAACGAGAAAATAACAACGCTGTTTCTCATTAGTGACCATGCAGTTCTATCATCCTTAATATCCAGTATATTATTATTATTATTATTATTATTATTAGCACCGCGTCTTACTATATGCAATTCACGGTAGGAATTACTCTCTGAAAGGTCTTTTTTCCTACCAATATCCTACTATATAGTAGATTTATGGTAGGGAAAAAGACCTTTCAGAAGTCAATTCCTACCGTGAATGGATTATACCCGTTCGGGCTATACGAACCTATGCTAATGTGTAATGGTAGGGTGGTTGTGAGATGAAATGGAAGACCTACAGTTTTACGTGGGACCCAAACCACGGTGGAGGCCTGGCAATCCACACATTCACAAGTTGTAATTAATACACGTCTTGTCAGAGGTGAAGGAAAGGTTTGGCAATCAGATAAATCTGTGCTTGGATTGAGGATTGAACCCTTGACCCCCAACACAGACATACAGTATATATTTGTCTCCCACTTCATCCAGTTTCCCAATCGACCTGAAGTTATTGTTGTTTCTTATACTGGGATATTGGTTGACTGCTGAGACTTGACTATAAATAATTCACTGAATCATGTACAGTACTTGTCACGTTACATTTACATCCACACCTGGGAAATACAATGTGTAAGATTATATTGTTTTGTTTGATTAACCTTTGAATTATTTTTATTCCCTTTTTCACTTCTAGTATTATTGCATCCAACACAAAAGTTATTAACACATTTTTCAACGTAGAGAATGAGGGAGTACCAGAATAATTGCACCCATATAAGCGTGGTAAATTACCTGCACTATGCCAGGCCAATATTTTAAATTTGAGCTATCCTTCGAAATAAACTCGTCATATCGTGAGACACACGCCAATAACCTCATGGCCACTAGTGAGAGCTTTGTTACTTTTCAAAATGCATATCAAACTATGAAGCAGAAAGAAGTAAGACCAATTGGTACGAAACTCTAGTTGACCCCATTTATATCACTATATACATCTAACTTAACCTTCCATATCCTGCCCTCTTAAGCTAGTTCAAACCTACGAGAGCCCTTATTGGAACTAGACAGGACTAATAGACGGCAACTTGCACGGCTTACTGTCAGCTCATGATGGGTTTTTATTTCAAGCACGCCTCTAATTCAGTGTGACACGTCGTGACGATGTAAGGATAATTATCTCTAATAGCCGGGCTATTAATTAATTACACGCACGATGACATTGAAACACGGGGCTAGGGTGAGGGGGTCCGTTGGGATGGGAAAGAGGGGGTACTTGAAATACGTCATAACCGTATAATTATCGAGTGTGGAATTGGTAGGTGGTGGGTGTCCTAAATATAGAAACTGAAAGTAGCAATGTCAACTGAGGGCAGCGAACCTTGTATTATTTGAAACAAACCTTTTTTTATAGCTATATTTTGTGTTGTGTTTTTTAAAGTTACGTTGAGTTTCAATTTATCAACCTCACCGTCGGTGGTCTTACGCGCCTATCTTGGGTTAGACTGGATGGCTGGTGACGGGAATTGGTGTCCTACTTGGGTATACTAAAGGTATTTTTAAATAAATTTATTAAATGATCTCCACTCCTCAAACCACAAATGTACTTAAATTCTAACTACCCAATTCCTATTATACAACTTAATTGTTGTATGCGTAGGCCTACAACCCAATCAGGTATTAAGACACGATGGAAAAGTAACAACGGAAAAGTTTTAGTGGTAGAGCTACATAAGAGGAGTAAACTAATAGAAAATGCATCATTATCCATATGATAAGATTTTTGTAAAAATTCCAATAATACTTGCAATGGGGAAAATGAGTAATAATCCATCAATCAGTCCTGGAATCGAACCAAGTCCCTGACCTCTATGGTATGAGTCATGAGTAGTCATGGTTTATTAGAACATTAAGAACTCACTCCAATAGCTTATCCTATATAAACTATAGGAGTATATGGTTTAAAGCTTGATTGATTTCTTAAATATATAATTTGTTCGAGGTGATTTTTCATTCCATCAACAAATTTAACATATATTTTTCTATTATCAGTTATAAAATACATATCATAAAATAATAAAAATTTCAATCCCGATGATCAGCCAACCGACAAGTATATAGACTCCTACTTGAAAGACCACATTTCAATTCCATGAGGATGCATTTGGAGGTGCTTTTATCAAATGAACTATTTATTTAGTTCTTTAAGTCATCCCCTTGATATTTCCTTTAAATAATAACTTTCTCATACCTACCCACGTATTGTAATGTTACCATTCATTCCCTAATTTCAGTGACAATCCCTGGAATGAGGCTTATTTCCCGGCGTTTTTTAGCCCTGATTTGTAAAATTAATATATTTATTTTGATAATAAATGTATAATCTGGCATCAATGCACACACTACGAATATTTCAAACTCATAACTAAAATTCCATAAGCTCGTCAAATTAGTGAAACGAAATAATACACACTGTAACAAAAACATGGAGAAAATATGAGCATCTCTGTTCATAAAAGAACATAGCAATCAATTTCATATTTTTGAGTATCCTATAAAAAATATATACCTTCGCTTATAGCTCAGAAACCATTTGTTTTATAAAAAATATCTCCCAGATTAAAATATTTTTTATTTTAACAGAACTACAACCCTAGATTGATAAATTATTTCATTTCTCAAATAGTGTTTGATATATGATAAAAATTAGAAATTTCTGCTAATGTAAAGTGCCCTTAAGTCATTTTTATAGGAAAATGAGAAATGCAATTCCTAGAGACAAATTGTAATTACAAACTTTAGAACGTATTTTAATAAAATCGATGTTCTCTCATTTTGCCCTTCAGGAAACTATCCCTAATTTTAGGGTTGGATATCATACTCCAAAAACCCCTCGGGAGAATCTTATAAAAACCTTAGATAAGTTTAATCCGATCAGTAAAACGGTTTCGGCTCTAGTCTTAAGTATATACACTTCAGAGAGTCATGAAACATGGACACTTTTTTTTTATCGAAATCTCTAGTTTATTTTTATGACGATCACTATACTTATTTGAGGGGTCTAAAGAAAGATAAAATTGGTCACTTTCTTAAAGTGCGAATATGCAGACAAACTGTATTAGTATTGACACATGGTGCACAAAAAGTAAAAGGTTTATCCAAAATAGTAACATCAACTTTATTAATATATTTTAGTTTTGGTAAAATAACAAAGCTTAAATCTATGCATCTATGTTTATATTACATAATAATGAAACTGTAGATTTGGCTGTACGTTTGCTTTATTACATTTTCTTGTTTCCAATAAACTCAAAAAATACTCATATAATCGAGATGGGAATTCTTCTCGTGTACTTCTTATCTTTAAGAACAAAGAGTAATCTATATACCATAGTGCTATCTCATTACCGAGGAAATTAATGTTAAAAAACTTTTAGTGTGGTTACATCTGCTTTTAAATTTGTAACAATTCAAGTACAGTACCTTTTAATAAAATATCTTCTTTTTAAATCTCCTTGGAAACGAGTGGCTTGGAAATATCAACAAACTATGAATGTAGTATATATTATTTCTGTTTTAATTGATCGTCAAATCAACTGTAGGCCTAATCGAGAGGGTAATATAAAGTAAAATCCGAATCCGAAAAGAAACTATATTTTGTTTTGGTCGTTTTATATCCACATTAATAGGCAATTACACTATTATTTAATAAATAAAACCTACACATAGGTAATTTTCAACAGCTTTGTGTGATTTAATCTTACATTTACATGGATGTATATTTAGAAAAAAAGTTTATTCCTCCCTTTAAAATACAGAAAAGAAAAGAGAAAATGGTGTATAATAAACACAAGTACATAGTCTACTGTTTAAATGTAAGAAATATATTCAAATCAATTTATTCTAATCGTGATATTTTGTTTTAATCGTCCCTACCTCTCTCAGCCAAGCCCTTTAGTTAAGTGACCATATGTATGGCTTTACACACTTTGATTGAACTTAAGGTTGTAACATAACCTATTTTGGATTTTTTTTATTGCAGAGTCATATATTATTTTGTTTCCTTAAGGGCAGAATGTTAGTTATACCGTATACATCATTAGTAGATGTGAGGTAGGGAAGTCTATATAAGTTTTTGATTGCTCTATCACGTAGAACTATAAGTGGCATAATATGGTTGAGATAGGCACCACCCCAAATAACATTAAGGTAGTTGATCTGGGAGTGGATTAGAAAGAAGTAAAGTGGTCTAAATACATTAAGGGGAAATTTATAGGACAATATTTTAAGTATCCCTAATACAGGGAATATTTAATTTATTATTTTATTTCCTTTACTTGTTTCAATTATTTCTCTTGTAAGTCTGTTTAAACAACGGTGTCACGATTACTATTAAACCTATTAAAAACCATCAAATTGCTTTTATTTAAGTTAAGTGTTAGTTAGATTGATTTTAAGCCAATCATCTAGTAGTACCAGGCCAGATTCCAATTTTTCTACAAACACAAAACATTTGTTGTCAGCATATAATTGAAGATGGCCCTTGAAGTATACCTTGGCAATATAGTTTACGTAAATTAGGAATAAATAGGGCCCAGAACTGATCCTTGAGGAACTCCACACCTGTTTTGTTCATGCGTACCCATAAAATTATCTATTGAAACAAACTGATACCTATTGATTTGATAACTCTTATACCAGCTCAATACTACTCCATGTATACCAGTTTTATTTAGTTTGTAAGTCAGGATCGCATGATCCGCGCAGTCAAACGCTCCATTCAAATATATAAATAGTAAATCTGACCTGATGTTACTGTCCAGAGCAGTTTTAAATTTGGTCGAATAGGCCCATGCATGCAATTAGTGTGTTTAATTTATCCCTAAAGCCATACTTCCATGAAGAGGAAAAGTGAATGTGTTCCAAATAGCTTACAAGTGTTTATTTTTCGGCTTTCTTGGAAACATCTGATAAAATAGATATTGGCCTAAAATTAGAGATGTCAAATATGGTACAACTACCTTTAAATATCGAAATGACTTTAATAATTTTTAAGATATCCAGAATTATTATCTTCAAAGGACTTATTTATCATTAGAGTAGTCAATTTTGCTATAGGGTTTTGTTTTAGCGTATAACCCGAACGGGTAGTAAGACGCGGTGCTAAATATTATTATTATTATTATTATTATTATCATCTTAATTTTTTTAGCAAATTATTAAAACAATGAACATATGGATGTCTCTCATAGTTTTAAAGTTCAGAGATAAATTTTGTCACCTCGCTTTCATTTGTAAATAGTAAAGACATGGATTGAAAATTCTTTTCCTCAAATAGTAATTCTACACGTTATACATTGTGACTATCTATTTGGGTAGATAGGGAATCAAGAAACATAGAAAGCTACAAATTTGTACTCCCCACTTTACTTGGAAAATTTTAGCTTTTGTTACTATACATATTGTGAGTCTGTCGTATTAAACTGTGTAATTGCTGGTACAGGAGGATGCCAAACAAAGGACGCCGAAATTCTGAATCATTTGTATTTATAATTATTATTGAGGGAAACTATAATATAGGCACCTCTACTTTTTTTAACTTTTAAACTATGTAAAAAAATACCTCTCACTGAAATTGCCTCGGTGGCCACATGGTCTAAGACATCACTCTCACAATAGAATAGACTGTCAATGACAGGGATATTGGTGCTCGAACCTTGGTTTTGTGTACTTTGGATAGATTTTCCTAAATGGTTTTCCACTCTACCCCGAAGAAAATGTGGATACACTTCCTCTAAATTAAGTATTCACTCTCCTAACTTAAATAGCGTACTTAGTACATAATATATGTACAGCCTGAACAGGTAGTAAGATGTGGTGATAGTAAAAAAGCTTCTCATTGTGGTAGAAGATTGAAATTAGCAGGGCAGGTATAAGAGCCAACCAAAATACTCCGAAAAAAACAACTTTAATTTAAAAATTAATTTCCGGAAAAGGATTAAAAGTGGTCTTCACCAAAATTTTCCTAGAGTAATTGAATAAAACATTTCCCGTATGGTAGAAAATTGAAGTACTCGTATTCAAATACATATAGAGGGACAATCTTAAAACCCATTAAGAGTTTGAACATTTACGCGTGTTGTTAAATTGTTGTGTTCTTATTTAAAATATGTTTGGTAACAATGTATATAATTTATTTTTTACGTCTCTTAAGATATCTCTTAGGCAAATATTGCGTGCTATTGATTGATCTCGTTCGTGAACGCAATTTATGGGCTGTGATTAATGTGGATCGAACTAGGCCAAAAGCATTGAAAACGAATTATTCATTTTCTATACCGTAAACACTTACAGTTATATGTAACTCTAATTTATTTTAACTCCTTAACAACCAAATGATTATTATCACGTTACTGGTACTCTTATTTAATTTTTAATTAGCACCAATAAGTGAGAGTACAAATATTGTGGGGAGAGAAGCTATAACCTAATATTCAATAGTAATTTAAACTTTTAATAATTACGGTATTTATATTATTATGCTTACTTTGATATTGGGTTTTAGAATTCCGGCTTTTCACGTTTTGTAAAACAATTTAAAACAAGAAAGGACAAATATTTTACATAATTTAATAAGTGGTTATTTTTACCTCGGATTAATTTTATGTAATACAAGAGAACAAAATTACTTTATAGATTCCATTTGTGAAGATCGGGTTTACCATTTAGGTTTTTTATGCGCATTCAAATTTGTGTGGCATTTTCCTTTCCTTCTGGGTAGTATAAATTATAATAACACCAAAAAATTCATTTTTCTAATGGGTGTCTGACTATCGATTTGTTTGTTTCCAGTAAATTCAAAATGTATTCATCAGTTAGAGAAGAGACTTCTTCTGCTTTACTCCTTATTTTTCACAGAACCAACTTAAGATATACCCTCATGCTAGCTCATCAACAAGCGAGGGGGTGTCGAAAAAAACTGGGCGTTAGTAGTGAACATTCGTCACGAATGGTATTGAGGGTACACAAGATGGCAGGTGATGAGTTGATGTTGAAGAGGGGGAGAGAGTGGGGCTAGTCCGTGTTTCTTCTTGAATATTCATACGCACATAAAAACACTTTTCTTTAAGTTCTAATATTGTTTAGCTTATGAAGTTGTCAAATGGGTTGCTGTATTGTTTAATGCGAGTAAAGTTAGGGGCAAATGCTGGGGTTTGAATAAAATTGGTAGGAGTGAGTGAAGCTTCAGCATTTCAGGAGTCAAAGGTAAGAATTATTTCGCCCACAATAAATTCGAAACGTTCCGAAAGAAAAAAGAATATTGAATATATTATGAAAATCTTATTTTAGTACCAAACTGTGAGTGATTTATAACTAAGCTTAGAAATA
>CABFOW010000278.1:0-106789 GCA_902141385.1 Timema californicum
ATTACAGAAATATTGAGACAATATTTTAAAGTAATATTACCATGTTAAATGTTAATTAAAGAACTTTAAAATGGGAGTAATTTGAGATTTCTTGGCTTCATATAATTTATTTTACAGCCAATTAAATATGTTTGAAACAACAAATTTGTCAATTTCTGTAAACTTTGATCACCTGTAACTTCTGTCCAGTTAAAGTTAGAGGGCTGAAAGTCTATATTTTCTCATATCTTTATAGCACCAATAACCTAACCATATTTGAAAAATAAAAAAAAATTGAAGTTTTATTTTGTTTGAAAGTGTTGATACAGAATGACCCTGCTGCTAAACATGTTTTTACAGGTCATATGGTTTGGTGTAGGGATACATAGTTTGGTCTGGTTACTTTTACTAGATGTCAGGCAGCACTAAAGAAGCTATAAATGGTCTATATATAGCAATTGCTCGTGCTTACAACACTTGACCACACCTTCAGCCATTAATATAAAAGTTGAACTCACTTTGGTTGTGCTGCTTTTCGCCTACTTCGAGAGTTAGTTGGCTCTTCATTCACTGGAATCACCTCAGCTTTCTTGCGACTCCTACAAGACAAATATGTTTTACTTTCAAATTGCAACAGAAAAATTGTTGTGTTGACAAAACAAAATAAATATTTAAGGAAATATTGTTTTTAGCACATCTTACTACCCATTCAGGTTATACGCTTATTTTCTATAAATAAGCTGTAATCCCCATATATAGAAGTCAATGTTCTCACCAGAAAAAGTTAAAGAAACGTGGTTAAAAAGTGCGGCCAAATATTTGAACAAAACACCAAATAACACCAGGCAAATCCTGACCAAAATTATTAGACACATTGTACTGCCATAGAAACATAATTAAAGATCAATGAAGTATTTTTGAACTGATAATACTTGTGTGAAATAAAATCTATTGACAAAATGGACTAGTTGACCATTTAAACATGAATTAAGGACATAGCCTACCTTTGATGTCATGGCAAGTCGATAGATTGAATGTTCAAGATGTGTACCCACATTAGCATGAAATGGGATTTTTTTATATTAGGGAAAACACCCTCAGTTCACCAGACCAGGATCCTAACCTCAAAATCCCCGTCATCGGTAAACCAGTCTATGCAAGAATGACGCCATAAACCATGCGGCCACCAAAGCAGGTTTGTGGAAAATACCCAAGAAATTGGTCATAGTGCAAAATATTTAGAAATCTTGTATTGCTCAGTCCGGGGCTTGAGGGTAGTAGAGAAAGTGAAACATAATAGTAATATAACTACCATGGTTCGAAGATATAAATTATGATATTTATCAGTTATTATTATTATTATCACCGCGTCTTACTACCCATTCGGGTTGTACGCACTTACACTAATATGTAATGGCAGGGTGATTGTGAAATGAAATGGAGGACCTACAGTTTAACGTGGAATCCGAACCACGGCGGAGGCATGGCATTCCTCACATTCACAAGTTGTAATTAATACACTTTTTTCAGAGATGAAGGAAGGGTTTGGCAATCAGATAAATCTGTGCAGGGACCAAGGATTGAACCCTGGACGCCCACCACAGAAGTTTGACACCTTACCCCTAGACCACCATATCTATCTATTTATATACATCAAAGGAGTTAACAATTTTTTTATAGATATTTTTGTATTCAACCCACCATATTTTAAACTCAATTCAGGATTTCCCCTTTGAAGGAAAGCTGTGCAACCAGCTTGGGAATTCACCTTTAACATATGCAGCCAGCAAGGGGATTATCGTTTATTAATTCAAGTTCAGGCCTTCAGGGGAAGAGAGTTTTCTCCTTTACAGATAACAGACAGCAAGTCAGAGCTGCACATCTCAATAACAGTTCGGTTACCACTGGTTGTCTTAAGTAAGGTGTTGTTAGGCAGAGGTGTATGGAGTGCTTTTGTTAAAATTTTTCAAGTTCAACATGCCTAATCACAAGGATACAATTTGGCAGAACTGTGATTGTACTGATAAGCCCAATAATAGTTTGTGGCTAATATGTAGGTCTACTTGTGTAGGATGTTTGTTGTTTATAGCCACTTGTAGTATTTTCAAAGTTCTGCTTTGTATTTTGTTGAAATTTGTATGTCGCTTTGTTAGAAGAAAGTAAAAATTGTGTATTAAAGTAGTTCTTTATTTTATAGCAGAATCTATTTTTCCAGAAAAAAAAAAGTATAACTAAATCGATGATGCAAGTTTCAAGGATTCAGATGTAGTTGTAATATCCAAGACATGCTGATCACATCAGCCAACAAATTGGCAGATATTTTTATTCTACAAACACTCCAGTTAATCATGCTTCTCATAAAGAATTTGTGTAACATGTGTGAATATGTGTTATGAGCCACCATCACCACACCTGCTTGGAAATAAAACACTCCACACTGTGACTGTGTATGACTGTTTTGGTTGAATGCAAGGACAGAATGTATCAATGTCATTAGATGGATGGTCGAACATCAAAAATGAGCCTCTTGTATGTTGTTTAGTGATGACCCAGTATGAAGCTCTTTTGGTTTAAATTGTTGATACTTCAGGTCATTCACACACAGCAGGGGGTTTGAGAGAGATTGCAGTTAAATGTATTAAAAATTGTGAAAGTTCATTTAGGGTAAAAATAAAGTCTTGTGGCAGAAAATAGTAAGTTACCAAAATGCGCAAAGAGCTAAAAACACGATGATTTTGACATAATTCAATTTGGTTGTTTTGCTCATTTTTAAACTTTTGACTGAAAATGTTTTATTATTATTATTATTATTATGGAAGTGAAATACTTTCTAAACAAACATTTGCCAGCTGCTTGGTACAAAGATGCCAAAGGTAATAAACTTGGGGTGCCTTTAGAGGTTGGATGGAATTCAGTGAGTGATTCCATTAAGTCATTCCTTGACAACATAGAAATCTTAGTTCAGGTATGCCAAAATCACAAGTTTGTAATTGACGACATATTTAAAATAGTAAATAATGGTTATATTACAGTAAATATCCTGGATTTTATAAATCAGATGACTCCTATATCGGTGATATTTAACAGCCAGACAGGATCATGCCACAGTTTCTGTTGCTGTTGAAGTGTGGAATAGATTATAAAATGACCTAAAAGATCAGACACACAGTTATATTTTGTAAAATGTAAGAATATGATATTAGATCCTGTACACTACTTGGCGAACTAGTTTGATCATAGAGTCTGTGGACGAAATCGGACTGAAAGACAAAAATAACTTGCCTTTGAGTATCATTTTATCAGTAATAGTTTTATCCCAATTGTTATGAATCTATCAACAGCCAGTATGCCCTTTCCCTCCTATTTGTTTATTAAGCAGTACTGTACCATTTGATGGAAATCGGTTAATATTACAGAATATGCTGCATGGTTTGATTGGGCAAAATTAAAAAAGAGCTGGCTATATTTGTGTGAGTAGTTATTGACAGCTGTTGCAGCAATGACTATCCTTGAACGCATTTTTTTTAAAAGTTTCGGACTTGTCCAATCAAAATTAAGAGATCAGTTGGAAAATGTAAAGGCATGTAAGTTAACTTTCTTGTTAAAATACTTTAACAAAGATCCATGCAGTAAAAAAACAAAAGATAATGAATTTGGCCTGAGTCAAAGGAAGGAAAGTTGAAATCCAAAATGTTGGTTTAGTTAACATAATTACTCTTTCAAACAAAGATGAAAATTATGAAACACCTGAGTGATGACTGAACATTTTTCTTGTTTGTATTTTTGACCTAAACTTAATCCTAATAAAATATGTTCAAGTTCAACAGTAACGAGCAATGATTTAGCTGTTTTTAACTGTCCACCGTTGTGTTCACAGATTGTACTTTCTATGTAAATGAGTTATTAAAATATGGAAAACAGAATTGTAGTCTAAAAACCCTAATTTAGTTTACTCAAATCAATAAATCCATTTTGTTTGTACAAAATAACAAAATTGTAAATATAAGTAACTATTATTGATGTGTAAGTGTATGACTATCTCTTTAGATACAATTTATCTACACCAGTGATGGGCACAATTGAGTAATTCTAAGAAGCAAGTTAATTACTAGCTTTTAAAAAAAAAAAGAATTGAGTAACCAAATAAAATTAATCTACTAATTTTTAGCGAATCATCTACGCGAATCGTCCCGTGGCAATCGGTTGGACAACATTACCCGGAAGTCCTGCAATGCGATTTGATACTAATAACATGTCCATAATCTCTTCCTGTAGTAGGTAATCGACACTGACCACTGACAGTGACCTCCACCCTCTTATTTTCACAGTTTCATGTTGCATGTACAGTCAATATGAAAATATGCATTTTAAGAAGTGTAAAAAAAAAAGCTTTGTTTTCTTTTTAATAAAATAAACTTTTCTTTATATATTCATGTTAAAGAAATTGGTAATGATTGTACCTTTTTAAAAGTGAAAAGCATTTTTTTCCCTATTTTATAACCTACTCTAATTAGTTTCAATTGATGTATAATCATATTTTACTAAGGTGAAATTATAATCAATAAAATAATTAGTTTCGTTACATGTGATTGTGGAAATAAGACTAACCAGGTGCTGAGTAAAAAAAAAAATTGAGTACTTTTAAAAAGAATCAGAAATGTAATATGTTTAGTATGTTTATCGATTGTGTACTTTACATTTGCGAGTATTTTGTTTTGAAAATGCATGTCCAACATTTAAACCATAAAGAGTCAATTTTGCATAGCAAAACTTTGTTGTTACTTACTTCACTTTCCTTGGTTTATTGGTTAGTGCAGTCATTCTTGATTCAATATTCCACAAGATGAGTAGGGAGTTCATAGTTTAACAATGTTTTCTGCTAGCACATGCTTTTCATTTACAATATTTTATATACAGGAGTCTAAGCATGAATGTTTGTACTAACAATAATTAAAATCTCAGTTTTTTATAGGTCCTAGAATCAGCAGAACAAGTAACAAACAATTTAAACAAAAAAATATCGGCCAGAACAACATTTAAATGTTTTTATATCCATTTAACCTATCAGATAGCTGCTTGTTAATATCAGCCAGTGCAGCAGTTTTTTCTCTTGCTGTTCTTCTATAACTGTTAAACTTCAACACAAATGTTAGATTTCCTGGTGTTTCTGCTTGCTCTTACAGTCTATCAGCAGATTTGATAAGTGTGTCTACATCAGCCTGAAGCCTTTGTTTTTTTGCTTTGAGTTAATCTATTTCTTCTTTTCCTTTTTGAAATCTTCTGTGCAGCTTTTCCCCCTATCGATTCGCCCACAAATAACTTTGCCACTTTTGTCGTGCACCATCAACTGAGATAACCATGTATTTGGTGATTTCAATATTAGTAACACCACCAACTGATGCAATTTGCTGACAAATTATTCACTGTGCAATGTGTGTGCGCTGTTGCATATTTTCCACTTCTATTTTCTTGTTTACAGAAAAACCTTTCTCAGCTGCTGCTTGACCATGTGATAAAATAAATACCATTTTCATCACACACCACAATTTGTCATCATTTGTTCTAGGTTTTGCACAAGCACATAACAGTGACTCCAAACAGTTTGTCCCAGGCTTAAAATTTTGAGATTAAGAAGAAAATCCAAACTCTGCAATACATTCTTTATATGATGAAATTAATGCATCACATTCAGTTTCCTGAAGTCTTTTGGCCTCTACTAGTATCTTAAGCACTGACACCAACTTGGTTGCACAGTTAGCACATTCATATCTCGAGGATCCATACAACTAAGGTTTCTCACACTTGAGTACTGTAATGGGCACTTATGCAAGATTTTCTTTACTGTTTCAATAATAAAATCACGACATTCCATTCACACTTGAAGAACATCCTTTTCTTTAACAATTTTTTTGTGGAGCATATTCTTGACTGTTTTCTGCAGCGAATCCCAAGTTTATTTTGGTCACTGGCAGATGGTTTTCTTTTTTCCCTACTTCAACTTGAACCAGTTTTTTTTACTGGAAGTTGCTTTGTTTATTTCATCTTCTTTAATGAATCTCTCCATTAAATTTCTAAGCATTTCAACATGTCTCTTTCCAGAAATGAAAGCATTGGTGTATCGGTTTGGTACATTGTCAAAAAAGGTTCTACTTGTTCTGCAATTGACTGAAATATTAATAGCATTATAGGATTCATTGCATTACTGGTCGCTTCTTTCACAACTGTGAAGGATTTGGTGTTTGGATTGGGAAGTTTCTTGTCAGTAACTAACTGCACATATTTAGTTACATGAGGCCACATTTTAAGAGCGCGTGTTACAACAGTTGAATTTTCAACCCATTTTATGACACTTTTAAGGGGAGAGAGAGAGACACTGCTATCAGTTACTTTGATGTAATCTTCTCTTCTCGCTGGTGTGTCTTTAAATAAGTAATAGAGGCTAGATAAAACTCACTCCACATCCCAGGTTGATAATGAGCTATGCTTAAATGGACTATAAATGATATGAAGCCCACAACCGATGATGTGAATTACTGTCATGTTTGTGTCTCTCTTCAATTGATCACACACCAGGTCATAAAATTTACAATTGACAATGGGACCATCCATGGATAGTTGCAGTAGGGACTGTTTCGGAAGACCAATTTCAGAACTCAACTTTTCAAATGAAGTGAACATATCTTCTGCAGTAGCATGGCCCAGGAAATACTGAATGGATGTAACGAGACGGCACTTTATCTGCTTCCCAGTGGCGAATATGGTAATCTAACTGCTTCTCCTGAAGCTTTCTGTTGAGGCTTTCATTAATAACAAAACAAATGAATCTGGTTTAAGCTTTACCATGAGTGCAGACTGAAAATAAGGAGCAATGCCAAAACAACATATGTATGCACATTTTGTTTCTCCCAATGAAAAACATTTTGCAATTCCACTGCCGAAAAACATTTTGCAATTCCACTGCCGAAAAACATTAAAAAAAATAATAGTCCGATATCTTAGCATGGATTGTATGAATAGTGGCTGCTGTATACTTTCAAGGCCCAAATAATTTCGGCCTTTATAATTTCCTGTTCAGTTAAGAAGGAGCTTACTATCTGCTGTCCTTGTGGTAGTGGTTCTGAATAAGAAGCTGCAGAACTTGAAGATTGCTCTGGTTGTGTAGCACCGAGAAATAGTGAACTCCTAAAGGTTTTTTTACATGCAAGACTACAATGTTTTTTCCCAAAAGTTACAAAAAAAATCCATTCAAGAATAATGAAACAACGGTTTATTTATCCATGACAGATTACTTGCTATCACACTTTGATAAAACTTTTGTGTGGAAATAAACACAGCGGTAACGAAGCAAACTGAACCAGTACTTAAGAATTTCCATAGAAATAGAACGCATTAAAATAAAACAAACTACACAGCTACCATCTAAACACAAAATTTCACGGGATAATGTTTACAGACACCAAAATGGCTCAACCATAGATTATAGAGTTATAAAATGGCAACTCCCTGTAGTATGACTAGAACAGGAATTTGAGAGCTATGGTGGTTGAAAGATGAACTATTAGCTATCGGTGGGCATTTTAGTGCAAAACTGTATTTATGTGTACTTAAAGTGTTAATAGGTAGTCGCACATCTTCAAAGAATTATTACAAATTATAGTTTTAAAGCAACTTATAAAAAAATGGCAAATGCACAGGAATTGAGTTTTTAAATATAGAAAATTAGAGAAAACATTGTATTTCATCGACAGTAGCGCTAATGTGTTTACCAGAGAAGTTAACACGGTTTCCCCTTGCCCCTATAGAGATCCCAATCCTTGGGTTGATTAAGCGATAAGATAACAAATAAAACAAAAGAAGCAGGAAAAGTAGCAGAGAGTAAAGTAAACAGGAGACAACAGCTAACGCTTGATCAAAGAGGATGCGCAAGATATTTCATGTCCCAGTGCATCTTAAATCACGGTCTTTACAGCCAATCTTCACAACCATTTCAAAAAAAAAATATAAATATTGAAACCTGGAAAGTCCAGGAGTTTTCAAGGCCCAGAGTAATTTAAGAACTTTTCCAGGACTTGAAGAGACCACATTAAATTCCAGGTCTTTCAAGGACCGTATGAATCCTGAATTCTAGTTTTGATTTTCAGTTTTTGAAAAGTTTTAATGTGTTCAATAAAATATTTACAAGATTGTTTGTGAGGTGAAAGTTTCAGAAGTGAGCATGTACCGAAACGGTCGAGGTCCAAGTTTCCCACAGAGGTGAAATGGTAGGGTATTAGGCACGTAATATTTTCCACACCTAACATTCATTAATAATTTTTTTTAATGATTTTATTCATGCTAATCTCTTTTGTCTGACAAAATAAAGATTATGGATTAAGTTGTGCTTTTCAAGTAGGCCTAACTAAGGAATTTTTGAATTAAAAACATTGTGCTTTGTTTATGAGGTGAAAGATTCAAACATCAAATCCAGTAAAACACTGAATCCTCGAATCTTGAATACTTGTCAGGATTCAATGGATTAGAAGATCAGAGTGGCCCATCTCTAGTTAAAAGTAAAGAAGGTTACATACCTTTCTAGGGCAACTGTCTTCTTCAAGTTTGTGGCCTCTTTAAGTTGTCCTTTAGGCTTGGGTGGTTCTTTCAACCTGTAATTAGAATAGTATGGGAAACATTGATAGGAGCAGTTATTCATCTTAGCAATAAGTGAATTTAGGGGGTTTAATTTTTACTAGAAATTGGATTGTTTTATTTATTTAATAAATAAGCATAAATTAAAATAAAATTGAATGAAATATTATAGTTTTTTGTCAGTGTTTCACAACTTGTTTGGGTTATATACATATAAACGAATCACACTTAAGTGTTGGCGATTCAATTCAGAAGAGTGTACCCGCATTCACATGGGAGGAACCAAACTCGGCACACCTTAAAAAAATTTGAACTTCGATCTCCCCATCATCGGCAGTCCAGTATATTACCTTGGAACAGTCAACCACCGAAGCAGGTGATGAAATGATAATACATCTAAACTTGTCTTTCGATTTTCCTGTACAAAAAAAGTGTTGCTTTCCGCGACGAGACTTGGTTTCTTTGACCACCACACTAATGATAAAACATTACTTCCTTTAACAATAGATTGGGTTTAGCTATTGCAAAACTGTTCATTGCATTCCAGGCAAAGGCAAACAAACCTTTAGTTTCCTACACCTGGTAAGGATATTGCTTTCACTTACCTTTCTTCAGAGTCAGAACTATTCTTGGCCCTTCTAGAACGTTTGGGAGGAGTTGGATTTTCATCAGCATCAACAGAATTATCGGGACTATTTCCTCTACTTGAAGTATTATCTGTACGCTTCTGTTTGGGGACACGGCCCCGCCTGGTGGATCTTGCAGGCAAGCTATCCTCCGATGAGTTTGTGACAAAGTGAACCCTCTGTTTCTTTCCATGAGTAGTTCCCGGCAGTTCCTCCGATTTAATAGCGGTTTCAATGATACTAGCTTTGGTTTCCAATAAAGCTTTATTTTGTTTCTCAATTTTCTCGTGCAAACCACCTGAGTTTTCATCTTTAGAGACTTTACTGCGTAGAGAGCGTGTTTTGATTGGAGGTTGTTTAACATTCTCTGATTTGTCGACAGCAGCATCAGTTTCTCTTTCCCTGCCTAAAGTTTTTTTTCCACGTCTTTTTGGAGGAGTGTTTGCAGTTTCGGTGAACGGAATAATTGTTCCTTCAGTTATGTCAGTTGAATTAGCAACTTTTGGTTCATGCTTGAGTTTTTGCAGTTTCTTACCATCTGTTTCTGGATACAAAGTTGAGACACACTCTGATTCGCTTCCATTTTTCTCTGCACTTGTTGAAGGCAAATCTTTAGTGTCTTCTTTGTGTTTAAAAGTACTTTCTTGATCATCTCTTAACTTTCCTCTCTGAGACTTTTTAGGTTGTTTTTGGACTTGAGTCTTACCAGAAGAACTTTCATTTGGCAATGAATCACTAGTGTTGGCCAAATGGCCTCTTCGCCTTGGTAAAACTTCTGGGACAATTAAATCCTTAACAGGTGTTGGCAATTCAAATTTAATTTCCTCCTTGGTTTTTGTGGCAGCTGCTGGCATATTTTTTCTTGAAGTTTTTCCTTTTTCCTGAGGTTTGGGCTCCTCAGCACCTTGTGGCAAACTTTCATCAGTTGGCAAAACAACATTTTTGGTTATGATCCGCATGTTTCTTTGTTTAGGAATATCTGGTGTTACAACAGATTGTTCTATCTTGATGGCAAGTCTTCTGTTGCGTTTGGTTGGTGTGGGAAGATCAGAGCTGTCTTCAGAAATCACTGCTGCTCGACGAGTTCGTGTTGCTCTTTTAGGTGAGGGAGTGCCAGTGCCTTCAACCAGATCAACTTTTTTCAAGAAGGCTACTTTAGGGTCAATAGCGTCTGGTTCAGTAATTTCAATAGAAGATGTAGTGGGAGATGCAAACAATAAATCCAAACGTTCCACATTGATGTAACTGGTAAAAGGTGATTTTGATGACTGAAACACATTTTTTGAGCCAGGAGCATCAGTCAGATCATTCAAAGGAGATTTAGATGTGTGTGGCATCTTCATCAATCTTTCGACACCCGTCACATCGGTTAAATCATTCAATGGGGATTTAGGTGTTGTAGGTGTTTTCATTAGTTTTCTAACACCTCTCACATCAGTTAAATCATTCAATGGGGATTTAGGTGTCTTAGGAGTTTTCATTAGTTTTCTAACACCTCTCACATCAGTTAAATCATTCAATGGAGATTTAGGAGTTTTAGGTGTTTTCATTAGTTTTCTAACACCTCTCACATCTGTTAAATCATTCAATGGAGATTTAGGAGTCTTAGGTGTTTTCATTAGTTTCCTAACACCTCTCACATCTGTTAAATCATTCAATGGGGATTTAGGTGTCTTAGGTGTTTTCATTAGTTTTCTAACACCCCTCCCATCTGTTAAATCATTCAATGGAGATTTAGGAGTTTTAGGTGTTTTCATTAGTTTTCTAACACCTCTCACATCTGTTAAATCATTCAATGGAGATTTAGGAGTCTTAGGTGTTTTCATTAGTTTCCTAACACCTCTCACATCTCTTAAATCATTCAACGGGGATTTAGGTGTCTTAGGTGTTTTCATTAGTTTTCTAACACCTCTCACATCTGTTAAATCATTCAATGGAGATTTAGGAGTCTTATGTGTCTTTCTTAGATTTCTAGTACCCCTCACATCAGTTAACTCATTTCGAGGAGATTCAGGAGTGGAAGCTGACTTGATTAATTTATGAATACCCCTTTCACCCATCATAATGCTTAGATCACCGGCATTTGAAAGATTGTTTTTAGGTGATGTATCAACTATTTCCTCTGCACTCTGGAGATCTGTTAAATATCTGGGAAGAGATCTTCGTTTTCGAATTGCTCTTACACTGTTGGTGCTAGAGAAAGAAGAATTTGAAAAAGATGAAACAAACACTTCAGTTGGTACTGTGGGGGTTTTCACAGCATCAAAATTAAACGAGGTTGCATTGGCATCAAATGAGCTAACAGAAAAGTTGAGTGATGGCATGGAGTTAAAGCTTTGTTGGCTTCCATCACCATCATCTCTTGATGAAATTTGTATATCAGAGGAGTCTGTCAAAATGAGACTTTTGTTATTGCTTTTGCAAGAATTTGCTGCAGATAAAGGCGAAACAATCTTTCTGAGTGAAATATGAGGCGTTGTAAACTCACCAAAATCAAACGACGAATTTGACAATGGCGATACTGCACTTTCATTAGTTTTAATACTGTGCCTAGTTTTCTTTGCAGAACTATTCAGTACTTCATCTTTCCAACTGAGCTTGCGTTTCTTTGAACCAGATCTACCAGGTTCTCCTGGTGCAATGCTGGATTTTTTCTTATGTGAGCTCATACTTATTATTGAATCTGATGGGCTATAATAGCTTTGGGTTTTTAAGGCTTCATCTTCTTCAATACTCAACAAATGGCTTGGCAATTCTGATTCTAGACAAGCGTCATCTTGTTTATCAATGGAAGAAATGAACCTAACTACAGGAGATGCTAGGGTTCTCCTTTTCCCTTTCCCAGATTTCAAAATTGAAGATGGCATAGGTGATAAACTTTGAACCGACAGGGGAGTGTTTAATTTGCCAGCTGGTAGGTCGATGCATGAAGACGCTTCAGGGAATAATGATATGTGTGATGATTCTTTATATGACTGCGATCTTTTGTCTATTGGAGTGTTTGCTAGTGAAATTTCCCCCAATTGTGATACATCCGAAGACCTAACTTTATTTGGACTGTTGGCAAATAATGCTTCTGATTTACGAGTTGACATCCTTAGACATTTACTTGGACTTTCAGTTATGAGAATGTCAGAAACTCCTAGAGATGCCTGAGCACTAAGTCTATATGGTTTAACTGGTGTTTTTACAGATTCTTCGTTTACTAGACCATCAGTTGGAGACAGTTCATCATTGGCGTGCACAATGCGAGATGATCTTGCAGATCTCCATAAAGCAATTTTTCCTGGTGGCACTTCAGGAGATTGCAATTCTGAAGATTTTCTCGCTGTACTTTTTACTACCCCTGATACTTTCTCAGAAATACAAGACTTCCTCGATGATTTTTTCATTTTCTTGTTTTTAGATGATTCATCACCAAAAGACTTGGATGTTAAGGATGATGTCTTCGATTTGTCTAAACTCGTGGTTGGTGAATTTTCTTCTTCTTTAGGTGATTTTCTTGATATATTTGGACTCTTTACTAGAGATGATTCAAAAGGGGAAGAATTCTGAGATGATTTCCTAGAGACATTTGGACTATTTCCCAGAAATATTTCAGAGGGGGAAGGATTTCGAGATGATTTCCTTGATATATTTGGACTCTTTATTGGAGATGATTCAGAGGGGGAAGAATTTCGAGATGATTTCCTTGATATATTTGGACTCTTTATTGGAGATGATTCAGAGGGGAAAGAATTTCGAGATGATTTCCTTGATATATTTGGACTCTTTATTGGAGATGATTCAGAGGAGAAAGAATTTCGAGATGATTTCCTTGATATATTTGGACTCTTTATTGGAGATGATTCAAAGGGGGAAGAATTCCGAGATGATTTCCTGGAGACATTTGGACTATTTCCCAGAAATATTTCAGAGGGGGAAGAATTTTGAGATGATTTCCTCGAGATATTTATACTCTTTATCGGAGATAATTCAAAGGTGGAAGAATTCCGAGATGATTTCCTAGAGACATTTGGACTCTTTACTGGAGATGATTCAAAGGGGGAAGAATTTCGAGATGATTTCCTAGAGACATTTGGACTCTTTACTGGAGATGATTCAAAGGGGGAAGAATTCCGAGATGATTTCCTAGAGACATTTGGACTATTTCCCAGAAATATTTCAGAGGGGGAAGAATTTTGAGATGATTTCCTTGAGATATTTATACTCTTTACTGGAGATAATTCAAAGGGGGGAGAATTTTGAGACAATTTTCCTGATCTATTTGGATTCTTTAATGGAGTTACTTCAAAGATTTGAGAATTTCGAGAAGATTTCCTAGATATATTTTGGCTCTTGGCTGGAGATATTTCATAGGAAAGATTATTTTGAGGCGATTCGCTTGGCATAATTGAACTCTTGATTGGAGATATTTCTTTACGAGGAAGAGAAACTTTAGATTTTCTTGATCTGTTCACTGAACTCTTGGTTGGTGATACTACTTCTAGAGACAGAGATTTTCTTGAACCTGTAGACAGATTTTTTGCCAATACTATTAATTCCTTAGACAACCGAGATTTAATTGTTAATTTTCTGGATTCTTTAACATTGCTTTTTTCAACTGTTGATACATTCTCGATTGGTAGAGATTTTAAAGAGGATTTTCTTGACTTCTTAACAGGAGTCTTTGCCGGAGAAACTTTAGAGTGCCCTGTTTCAGAAGTCAATATTCTTGATGTGCGAGAAGACTTTGTGGGACTAAGAATTAATGAAGTATCCTGGTCATCCAAAAATATAGCATCTAAAGCCTGCAAGTCTGAGTTAGACGCACTCATACGCACTGGAGTGCTCTGCTTGCATTCGACGCTTTTGTCTGAAAGAGTATTATGCACTATATCATGGGAATCAAACTCAACAATACTCCGTCCTGAGCTGGAAGCGCTTGATTCATCACACAACGGTGCACTAAGTGGTGTTTTTATATCCATTTCCAAATTTCTGTTGAAATACTTCTTCTCCAATGATGAAACAATACTCTCCTTTGCAGTGACAAGATTTTTTCCAACTTGTTTACTTGAAGATTTCACATGACAGACCATTAAAGCTGCCATCTTCTTCTTGTCTGGACATAAAAAATGACAAAAACCAATACATGAGCATTCAAATTTTAAATATATAAGAATTACAATACGTTGACGATAATAAAATATTTGGGCCATGTGTATACATGGAAAGAGAGGTAGGTGGCAAGAGACCAGTTGGACAACTCAGGAGGTGGGTGGACCAGATAAAGGAATATGTAGAGAAGAAAGAAGAGAGTTGGAGGAGAGTGATGGAAGGAGAAATGTTCCTGGATATACAGCATTGGAGAGAGCTTGTTCGCCAACATACTACCTAACAGGCTGGAGGGGTCGATAATGAATGCACATGAATAAGTCAAATTTCTATAGTAAAAACATATTAGAATAAATAAATAAATGAAGACAGATAAGATAGCCCAGAACGATTTCACTTTTATTAAAATTTGAATCTTAATTTTATTTAAGAGCACTGAATCAAAATTTTAAAAAAATTTACTTATTTAGAATGGCCGGGAATTTCTCCCCTTAGCTCTAGAACAATGGTTCTCAAACTGAGGCCGTGGTAATGTGACTGGTCCGCTCATGGAACCACAGGAAAACAAATGGCATGATTATTTCTCAAATATTGTTATTATTATTATGTCTTACTACCCGTTTGGGTTGTACACACTTACGTTAATGTGTAATGGTAGGGTGATTGTGAGATGTGGGATCTGAACCAAGGTGGGGGCCTGGCATTCCACACATTCACAAGATGTGATTAATACATGTCTTTTCAGAGGTGAAGGAAGAATTTAGCAATCAGATAAATCTGTGCCGGGACCAAGGATTGAACCCTGAACCCTCAGTGCAGAAAGCTGGCACCTTACCCCTTGACCGCCACGTTACCTACCTTTCTCAAATAGTCCACCCGAGGACACGTAGAATTGTTTATGGGGTGCAAAAAAGTACAGATTAATCACAATCAATATCAACATTTTTCAGTTACGATATTTTTTCTCTTTATTAGAAAGTAAAAAGCGAAATAAATCAAAGGAGTGCAATACTGAGACTAATTTTGTTCTACAAAGAACAGGTAATTTTAATAGGAAGAGCCGTCATTCATAATATACTTTAGTATTTTATTATTATTTTATAAATAATATATATCAAAAGTAACATACCATTTGACTTGATAGAAGATTTAGTATTGTTTCTAGCTGTCAGATAAATTAAACTAAAATTAAACTGTAAAATCTAAAATGTTTCAATCACCAAATATTGTAGGACTAACATTATTTTGTACTAATCATAGCTAATATGATTGTGTAAGATAACTGAAACGGAAAAGATAAGTGTTGAAGTCTACAAGTTTTTTTTTTGCCTTGACTTCTTCAATTGATGTCCCCAGTGGTTTGGTGTACCAAGGCTACAACCATACTCCCAAGCTAGGTAAATGGAGTTTAGCCTTAAAATTCAATCACCACACATATACCTTAGATTAGTGCATATAGGCTAAATTATGGATAACTCAAAAGGCAAAACCAGTAAAAAATGTTTGTTTCGAAAAGATGGTTAGAAACCATCCCATATTTATTTTTAACTAGAGTTTGGTTTGCTTCTATCACCAACTTGCTACACTGTATCTCACCTTGAGGGATCTGCAGGTTTTATGGAAAGAAGCTTTATCTTCGCTCTCTCTGTTAACTGTTGCCAAATATATTTATTTTTAACTAGAGTTTGGTTTGCTTCTATAACCAACTTGCTACACTGTATTCTCACCTTGAGGGATCTGCAGGTTTTATGGAAAGAAGCTTTATCTTCGCTCTCTCTGTTAACTGTTGCCAAATATATTTATTTTCAATTATGTCAGGAGGGGTCTGCCGGTTAAGGAGCTACTGGCAACATTGAGGAACTAGTGTTGCAAAATTTGTCATATCTAAAGGAAGATTGTGTAAAGTGGTCAGGGTTTTAGGCCCTTAGCTCGCAACTTTCATTTATAAAATTATATTAGTTTTTCCTTTAGTTTACATATTAATACCCTCTAGCTACTGAGAGTACTTTAATTATCTTTATTACTATCAAATGGTTAATTATAAGAAAGTGTGGGGTTTTATGGTAATTATAAGTTATGTAAATCATAACCAAAGTTGTAAGCAATATATGTTTCAAATTTCAATCCATTAACTTCATTTTCAGGCCTTTAAACTTATAATTTAATAGTTTTTCATTATTTAAAGTCTATGTGGGAATATTCGAGTCATCCAAATTTATTACTTTTACTATTCATTTTAAGCATCGTGCCATGTATCAATAGCTTTACCCGGAAGCTGGGAGACGCACCTGTTATTGCACGTGCAGCTTTTCAGGGGAGGGGGAGGTTTTGGCGCGGACTACTGGCCAATCAGTGCCTTTGGTTTAGCGTCTGTGTTTGACCTTATCTGTAAGGAAAGCGTCAGACGCGGACACTGAGCGTTGAGCACGTATAGCGTAAAGACTTATACTCTTATTTTCACTTATCGTCACGTGTAGAGTCTCAAGATGGGAGATAGGAGAGGTAGACCAGGTGGCTAAATTATCTTTAGCCATGACAAAATCATTTCTTGTTTTTAAATCAAATATCCTGGATCATAATATGTAAATCATGTGTTAAAATAAAACTTCTAATTCAACTAAACAACCTCTTTTTTAAATCGACTGGATACCTCTACCCCCCATCATTAATTAATTAACCCCGAGATGATGCTCTACCGATACGAACTCCCGTGGATGGACGTCATCGTAAGAAGACTAGAAGATGATGCAGATGACTAGTTACAAAAATGGCGTCACAACGAGGGGCTTTTCACAATCAGGAGAGGTAGACGACTAGTTACAATTGACCACATGTTTCCCAATAGTACCCTCAGATATGATATCCAGTGTGGTTCTGCTGTGGCCTACACCTGGATGGTGGGGTTGCCGTTTTGTCTAGTCAACTCACCTGCCACTAATCCTAGGTCCCTGCCCACCTTACTCATACCCAACTGATCAAGCACTTTTCCGAGCTTGTTAGTTTAGGCCCTGACCTAGCTTTTGATGAGCTTTACACCCAACCTCTACTCCATCAAGTTACACCCCATGGAGGAGCAGACATCAACCGAGTGAGAGAAGAAAGGTAGCAAATAAAAGAGAAAGAATGATGGAAGGTCAGAGGAAGACGGAGGCATTTGACTAAATTCACCATAGGCTGGAACTCAAAAGTACTATATGCTAAATTGTTATTTTTTGTTTAGTACCACGTCTTACTGCCCGTTTTGAGTTCTACACCTTTATACTAATTATTCTAATGTATTAGGGATGAGGAAGCTTGAATTTAGAGGAAGTGTACCCATGTGCGGATGTAGAGTGGAAAACCATTCAGGAAAAACCACCCCCAGTACACCCGATTGGGAGTCGAATCCCAATTGCCTCCTGTCATCAGCAGTCTAGTCTATTGCAAGATTGACACCTTATATCATGTGGCCATCGAAGCGGGTAAATGTTATTACTTCAGTATAGGGTACAAACTAACTTACTATAAACATGCCCATTTCAATTATTAGCATTAATCACAGTATTAAGTAAAACGGTGAACTCTTACCTGGAGATTTGGTTGAAATCATGGTTTTCAATCTGGTTGCTGCTCTTTCTGCAGATTGTAATCCAACATCCTTCAATTTGAGTACACTTCTAGTTTTCAATGCTGAATGCGGAGGCACAGGAATCCTTGAAACCCTCCCTGTGATAAAGGTGTTCTTATTGATAGACTTGGGAGCTAATCTAGTGGTATTTAATTTTTTGAGAAGAGACATATTTCCCTTAGGCCTGCCTTGTTTGTTAGATGATACTTGTCTCAACTTAACTTCTGATAGAGGTGTCTTGGCTTTTAACAGTGACCTTCTTGTTCTTGAAACAGCAGATGAAGCTTTCATCACCAAGGAGCTCTTTTTCTTTCCGGTCGAGCTATTTATTACCAAAGCTGAGGTTTTCAACATTTCATTTGGAGATGGAACAATCGTAACGATTGAGCGCTGGGAATTTACACCCGATTCTGATGAAACTGGTGAAGGTGATGCCTCTAGCTTTGTGAGCATTTTCTTTGTTCTAGATGGTGTCTGCATATTTGATGCTGCAGATTGTAATTCAAGATTTAAAACTGGTTGTATCTTAGGCTTAGAAAGTGGTGACGTCTTTGATGATACAATTAATACATTCTTTCTACGACTAACTGGTATTGATAAAGTAGAACTTTTATTTGGTGTACATTCAAGGGGTGTTATTAATGGGGTCAATCTTGTTTCTGGTGATAGTGACTTCCCTTTCAAAATTCGCAGTGTCTTGGAAGACAAATTTGACTTCACAATCTTTGAAGATACAAATGATGGTCTACCTTTACAGCTTGCAGGTGTTAAAGTTGAAGAACCTTTCTTTGTTGTTGACACATGTGGTGTATTTGATGGAGTAATTTTATCACTGGAGAATTGTGGTGTTTTTTCTTTCGAGATATGTGCTTTCTTGGAAGATGAATTTGTCTTCACAATCTTTGATGATGCAAATGATGGCCCCTTTTTACAGCTTGATGGCGTTAATAAAGTTGAAGAACCTTCCTCTGCTGTCAACATATGTGGCATACTTGATGGGGTAGTTTTAACAACAGAGAGCTGCTGTATTTCTCCCACCTTTGAAAACTGTGATGTCTTGGAACCTGAATTTTTACTCCTAGTCTTTGAAGATACAACCAACAGTTTCTTCCTAGAGCTAACTCGTGGTGATACAGAAAGGGAACTTTCCTTTGGTGTCAACACAGATGAAACACTTAATGGGCTAGCTTTGGTATTAGGAGACGGTGTCATGCCTTTTGAAATTCGAGATGTCTTGGCAGATGGTGTTTTCTTCAGAATCTTTGAAGATACAACTGAAAACCTTTTCTTCTGTCTAGCTGGTGTTAAAATTTTAGAAGAGTTATCTTCTGGTGTCAACAAATGTGACTTCCTTAACACAGATTTTTTAGAACCAGAAAGTGGTGTATTTTTCATTGAAACTGATAAAAGTGTCTTAGAAGTTTCCCCTGAATTAATGCTTGAGAAAGTTTTTATTTCCTGTGATGACACTGTATTGGCAGTTTCTTTCAAATCATGCAAAAGTGGTGAAGATGTTTTCTTTTCATTATTTGATGACACTTTTGAAAAACTTTTCTTCCGACTTCGTGGAGTTGAAGCAGTAGGCAAATTTTTCTTTGGCGTTGTAGCAACAATAACAGTTGCGACAGTTAGCTCCATAGGAGGGGGAGACAGATTCAAAAGAGACTTCTCCTGATAAGTGTTTTCTAGAATAGACGTTCTCTTTTTTCTATTTATTGATGCAAATGCTTGCAAAGCCTGAAAGAAAATTGAAAAAGATATTAAAATTAAAGCAAGTGAAGAATATAGATGCCTAAGAAAGTTAATAAAATGGATAATTGCATGATGGCTTGGAAATGTATAACAAGACAGTGTAGAAACACTGTACAATGATGTGAAGTTAAGTGATAGTGAAGGAAGCCGTCAGCTGTCAGTCAGCACCAAAGAAGCCATGGGGCTACTGTACCTTAGTTTAGTCTGTGTTTTACCCTCTTATGCTGAAGAAAATAATTGATGTACCCCAAAAATTATATAACTGTGTGTTTTATTTGTGAAGTTGGAGGCCTACGGTTTTTTGGTTAAGTGTGTAGGCCTTGACCTATCCTCATTTCAATGTTTAATTGAATTCAATATGGAGTAGATTTGTTTGTCCTAATTGGTTTTGTCACTTTTTATGTTTGATAAAGGTAATAAGCTGAAATATTTAAACTTTATTTGTACTGTATTGCAGTGTGTGTGACGTTTTCTACCATAGTAAATAAATGAAATTCAACCCCCACCACCCTTTTTTGTGTTCACCTAGGTAGGGTTTCTTGATTAAATTTACATTCATTAATTTAGTCTTATTTAAAAAGAAAGGAAGATGTCTTCATTTCTTTATAAATGAGAATAAATTGTACGTTGTATTCTTCCCACAAATGATCCTCTTTCTTCAGGTAGGAATTCTTAGCTACATTTCTTTTTCTACTTATCAATTTCCATCTATTATAATGTAGGCTAACATCATTCACCCAAAACACCCCTGTGAGTAAAAATTGCCTTGGATCATGATTTTTTTCTACATCCATTACTGTTTCCAGCCTAAAGTCCGGGTCAGTATTTTATTCTGATAGCGACTTGCTAGACCTGTGTCGGCTTCATGTGCCTTATAACCTAAATTAAGATTAGGACAGGCACAACAGCCATTCCCCGGCTGTTAATTCATCACTGTGAAAGAATAAACCCACATTTCACCAATAAAATTTTCGAACATGCCAGGAATCAAAACCAGGACTCTTAGTTCAGTAGACTGACATGGTACTGACTGATCTAAGGTGTCGGATTAGTATGGTACATGGAAAGTACGATAAGACGAATAACACATTATATTAACAATCGAAAAATATAAAAAGGTTGACTTTTTTTTAGCCCCATGCGTCTTACTGCCCATTTGGATTTTAAGTGTGTGTTAAGAATGAGGAAGGTTGAATTTAAAGGAAGTGTATCCACATTTGTATGGTTGGAGTTAAAATTCATGTTGGGGAATAAAACCTCTGTAAGGGACACGCAACTGGAATTCAAACCCCTTATCTCCCCTTCATCGACAGCCCAGTCTATTGGAAAAGTGAAGACTTAGACCATTTTGCCACTGAAAGTGGTAATGGCTGTTTTTATAATATTTTCTTTTATTTCTCTTTCCTTTCTTGTAGCTTCTTCTGTGTAATATTATGTACTGGTATCTTAAAGACAGAAGAGATTTACCTAGTTATCAGCGGTGTCAAGATCTGTGTATCACAGGACAACTAACGCGCATCTCATGTTACTCAAAAAGAGTATGTTGACCTGACAACTTGAAACAAGAGTATTGTTACTTTTAACGGTTTAAGTTCTCTTATTAGTCTGAGATCTAAGAAAAGTGTCTTTTTTTAAAATGCTTGGATAAGGAAAACAAAACCTCTTGAATTCAGTTCTATAGAAATAAGTAAAGTATTACAAGGTTTGAAGACTTAATTGATAAACCTATATGCAAAATTGATAGTTCTCTACACACACCCATTGAAACAAAAAGTGAGCTTTTAATAGGGGTGTGCGAAGCCAGTTTTTTCAGTTCGAAGCGAATATTCAAGAATATTCTCGAAGTCGAATCGAAGTTCGAATAAAATTTAAACAACTAATAATAGCTCTTAAAACAAATTATTTTTCTAAAAAAAACGATGTTTTTAGCCTTAACATATTTATATTTATTTCAAATGCTATTAAATTGATATATTTTATCTAACTTTAATAAAAACCTTACAATTTAGCCTAATTATGTAATAATACACAATAAGACATTAACCTTTTTAGAAAAACATATGTAGGCCTACTAAAAAGACATTTACTTGGGCACGTAAATAGACAATTATATTTTATAAAAAATATAGATATATACTATATTAGGCTAAGTTATATGCTAAGAAAATATTTACACAGTCCTGTGACATTGTGCAATAATATTATCCTACATTTGATTTGCAATTAAACTTTAAAAAATGTTCACTTCAGGGCAGATTATGTTATAACTTATTTTAAAAAATGAATATTAAGAATTAAGAAAAATTATATCAACATCAAACAGTTTTTATAAGTTAAAATAAAAACAAACATTGTAAGAAATTATCCACACAGGCAGTTAGAAGTGTTACTTTCTCTTCAAGTTATTTTGAAAGATGTTAATTCCGCAAAATGAATAGGAGTCAACGGTTCTCGTCTGGCTGGTACAATGTTTCCTGAACTAGAAAATACCCTTTCAGTGCACACACTTGTAGCAGGGCTACCTTGGAGACATTAGGGTATTTTCAAGAACCCTCTTCCCTCCACCAGATATAGGCACCCGTGGTTCATTTAGGTAATCCTTCACTTCACTGTTGTTGTCTATTGCCGGTTGGGTGGTATTTGGTATGGAATCAAAACTTGACCATAGTCCAGAACTAGAAGAGGAGCATGAGGGGTGTTCATCTTTTACGTTAGGCTCTAAAGATGACTTGTCACTCAACTTCTTAACTTCAATTGCTAGCGTGTTTACTGCCACCATATCATCGATCAAGACACCTCTAAATCTTGGGTCGCATAGCATGGATGGGCAGAAAATAGGATCTGAATCGTAGAAACTGAAGCGAGATTTCAAAGCCTTATCTAAACTTCTTGCGAACATTACACCATCCTTCTTGCTAGTGATAAAAACATTTAAGAGATTTGAGGCAAGGAAGGATGGGTATAACCATTGAAGAGGTGGGATAACTGTCTCCACTGATTTCCTTGGTGGCGTCAGCTAGTGGCCCAAGAACCTCTACAATGCCTGCTGCTTGCTTCCATTCAACTTCAGTTAGGATCTCGATGTTATTTTCTGAATTGGCAAGTTCAGCTCCAACAGCTTTTCTAACAGCATGTAATCGAGAAAGCATGTTATACTCGCTGGACCACCGTGTGTCCACAAACTGAATTAACTCGAGTACTGGCAGTACCATCTCTTCCATTACCGTATGTAATCTTTTTCTTGTGGATGGACTACGACTGTAATGTTCCACAATTGCTTTTGCCTTTGTCAAAAGTGTACAAACACCATAACATTCTGCTTTGGCATCATGGATAGCTAATTATTACTGTTCAATCTAACACATTAAAATAAAATGTAGATAAACTGCAACACATGCTCTAAATAAGCTATCAAAGTTATTTTTATTCCAGTTTTAAATTTTTTAAAAAAGGTAAATCTTTTGGTATTACAGAAAAATATGCATTCTTTTAAAAAGAAAAACGTTTCTAATAGCAATAAGTCACCTGTTGGCGTTTTGTATTTTTTCAGGTATATATTACACTGGGCAGTTTTCTTATCAGAAGCTCTCGTGAAAAATACCCATATTTCACTTTTATTTTTCTGTTTCGGACATTTTCGTAGGCTTAACCAAAACTATTGATAAATTAATAATAAACAGTCTAATGTTGCCAACATGAGGTCATCAAATTTTCCATCAAGTTTTTAGGTTAACATAAATAAATCATTTAATCGTTTAGTTAAAAAAGAAGTATAATTTAAAATTGAAACAAAATTTAATCAGTAAAGGGTAAATATGTTTGCTTATATTCTGTCTCAAAATTAATTTTTTCGACTTTCAATCAAGTTTTTAATTTATCTCTTGGCGCATGCGTCGTAACATTTTCTGTTGAGTAGAGCAAATACACGTGAAGGTCATTTCATTTCAGATATTGAAAAAGATTCACTTGAAAAAAATTATGCAAAATTCAAAGCAAGAATATGATTTTAAATTGTATATTGATTTTTTTAAATATTATTTTTATCACGTGAATTTAGGTCATGTGGCGGTGAAGATAGCTGAACGTATTTAATTTGTGAATCGATCAGGCCGTGTGGCATCGAATATAATCGATTATTGAAATTGTGTAACTATCGATAGTTATTCAATATTTCATCAAAACGAACTATTTTAAATTTACAAGTTATTTATTGAGAGAGAATAAGAAAAAGATACTTACAGGTACATTTTTTTAAAACGAAAATAGCGTGATCACCATTTATTAAAAGTGGTCACTAATCTCAGTAGAAATATTGTGGAATAATAATAATTATGTCAGTCACAATCAACTAGTCGTTTTATAACCATGGCCTTTTGTGTCAATACATAGATATTAAAAAATATCGAACTAATCGATATTTAACCTATAAATCGATAAGGCCCATCTTTCGTAAAGTAAACAAATGAAAATAATTTGTATTAGAAGCTTGCGCCTTATACATATAAGTATTCCATAATTCAACGGTTTATTTGTTTTAAATTGTGAATTTTCTGTGGTAAACATGAATATAATCTACTAGAATAACAGCTCAGAATGGTTAAAATTGAAAATACTTGTATATTTTTTGCCGAAGCTTCGAATTTTTCGAAGTAAATTTTGTTTGTCGAAGTCGAAGTTAATTAATATTCGCTTCGACTTCGAGATTCTCGAAGCTTCGCACACCCCTAGCTTTTAATATTATCTTTACTGTGAAATATATTTACATAGTGGTCTGAGCTAACCTGAAAATCCAAGCTAAAGTAGCTGTGGTAATAGGTCTAATGCCTAGCAGTGTCAAAGGATCCAATATAGATCTATAAGTTTGCAATGTTTAAAAATGTGCAAAGTGTTAGTACAGGGCTGCCACTAATTTATAACATTGAAATTCCCTGACATTTTCAGGTTTTCCAAACAAAAATATAGTAGTTACAAAAACGCAATATAATGTGGCAGAAATGAGAAGGTAGCTTAGAATAAATAGGTGCGCACACACACACACACACACACACACACATTGTCATTGAGAGAATGGGTAAACCACCCAAGTACGGTTAACAAACCTTAACCTTACTGTAATTACATGCAATACAAGGAGTCTTTGCCCCAACTCCAAAATTAATACTAACCACGTTTACTAAAGATAAAAAAACTTTAGGGCCTGGGCTCATCATGAACAAATACATTTTTTAACTAGTTTATTTGAAGCCTTTTTCTTAAGTATGGATACACTGCTTTTCACACATTTACACAAAACATTTAATTTCTGGTTGTAAATAGTGGGTGGTTGAGAGGCAACGCTTTGGACTTCAAAGCAAATACTGTACGCATGTCATTTTATAATTGAGAAACACTAAAAGAAATCTGTTTTTGAGCATGCACAAAGGGTAACTAAACTTAAACAAAGCAAGTTTGTAGCACTTTTGATGTGTTAAATAAATAAATTTGCTTTAATGCCGTAACATAATAATTAGTTAAAACATTTTTTTAAATTAAGTTAAAAATGTTATAGAAAGTAATGAATGATAAAGCACCATTTTGTCACTATTTTGGAACTAAGAATACAAAAGATCAAATACCCACATGCGTATTATGTGTCATATTGAAGGCTGTGCAGATGCTTTCTCACAACTATAACAGTGACCACAGCGCATACGCTAATGTTTACACATGCACAGATGTTCTTGGATTACGTAATGCCACAATATAGTGATAGACTTCACCGTGAAGTTCACAAACTATGATAGCAATTTGAATAAATTATTAAGCAGAAAAACATTTATTGTAACAATAGGTTGTTAGCAAAAGAGTTTAACACTTTCGAAAATTTGACTCAATATTTTAAAATTCCAGTCATTTTTAAGAACTTTGATAAATTCCTTGACATTTCCCCGATTTTTCCAGGTTAAACCCAATTCAGTTTTCCAGATGAGTGGCAGCCCTTTAGATATTAAATTAGTTTTAATAAATATTGCCCAACCTCACTTTGGCAAACACTTTTATCTTATAAGAGCAGATAAAACAAAGTTACTTAAGAATAAATAGTGAAGATTAAACAACTTACAGAAGTAGAATCCACTGTGGCAGATGTATTGGTACTCTGAAATAAATAATTATTTTCAATTATTTCAATATTTAAAGTGAACTTTCTTAAATGACTGATTGTGTTAGCACACAACTTATAAATTAACTTAAATCTAGAACACAACACCCAGTCCCCAGCCATTATTTCATCCCTGTGAAAGAGGTCATCCACATTACACCAATTATACATTTTTTTGGCCATGCCAAGAATCGTACCCAGAATCCTTAGCTCAGATGACATGTTGTCATTAACTTCCTTTCTTTCACTTTGACAGTTTGGTTTGGCTTACTACTAGAGTGTTATTAACATTTAGAGCAAACATCTATATACTTTAAAAGATATCATGTATTTAATATTGTCTTAACAAAGAGTTGTAAGAAGTATGTTGGTTAGGTCATGGCCTCAAAGCCCGTCTAAAGTTATCAAAATGCTTTAATAGACCTTAAAAAGTCACCACTTATTATTTCATGACAAAATTTGTATTTCTTAATTATGCAAAAGAAAAAAACCAGACAGGAATTATTATTATTATTACCACATCTTACTACCCGTTCGAGTTATAAGCACATACACTAATGTGTAATGGTAGGGTGATTGTGAGATGAAATAGAGGACTTACAGTTTAATGTGGAATCCGAACCATGGCGGAGGCCTGGCATTCCACACATTTACAAGTGATGATTAATACACGTCTTGTCAGAGGTCAAGGAAAGGTTTGGTAATCAAAGAAATCAGTGCTGGGACCGAGGATTGAACCCGGATTCCAAGCACAGAAGTCTGACACCTTTCCCCTAGACCACCAGGACACCGGGGGGAGGGATAATAATAAATCTTGTTCTTTTATAAATGGTAATTTCACTGTATTCAAACGTCTGCTCCTGCTAAGTAAATATTACCGATTTTCTAGATATCCTAAAAAGATTCAAACTTTAGAATAACTCACATCATCGGCGAGAGATCTCCTTTGAGGTGTGACAATCGCCACCAAGCGTTTGGATGGACTTTCTTTCATATTGACCTCAGTGAAATTATTGGTGTTGATTATCTGGAAACTAGTTTGTCTGTTCTTGCCTGGACATACAACAAAACATAGAGTTAAAATTTGTTGTATTTCCTAAAGTAGTAAAAAAAAATTATGGACAGAGATATTAATCCTAGTCTATTATTGCGTAGATCTATGAATTTTTTAGTGTTTCAAAATTGAATAAACTGTATTATTTCTCATGTGTAAAATTAAATAATGTTACAATCAGTGTGATATGATGCTTGAATTTAATCCAAATAACTTAGTAATTATGAATTAAAATAGGCTTAGCCTACCTTTTTTGTTCTTGTTTGAGCTGGTAGAGTTATTGTAAAATGGAACTTTTGCCAGATTGGTCAAAGAATCAATGTCTTTAGCTGGACAATTGTAGAAAGGTGAGTTAGTAAGGTACTCCCAGCGGAACAACCGTTCACCTACACAAAATGTGTCACCATGGGAAAGAACCTTCTC
Source organism: Timema californicum (assembly GCA_902141385.1). NCBI lineage: Eukaryota > Metazoa > Arthropoda > Insecta > Phasmatodea > Timematidae > Timema > Timema californicum. The sequence continues at coordinate 27,303 of CABFOW010000278.1, forward strand.
CAAATTCCCAATAGGTTGGCCTTTTAAAGTGGTCACATGGTTAGCACTTAGAGACTCAATGTATATCTGAAACACACAAAAGGTCAGCCATTATATTTGGTGTTGTATCTAAGTTATATTTATGATTTGATACAAATATTTACTCTAAATATGAGAAAGGATGGTTTGAAAACTCGAAATTATAAGATGGGAAACACTAATGTTTATGCCTCCGTATTTAAAAACATGGATTTATACATTATGATGCAAAAAAACCAATCAACCCTATGCTGATATTGTGCATTATATAATTCAATAGTAAAAACCTGCATGTATCTTTTTATAACCACGTCTTACTACCTGTTTGGATTATCTGTTTATGCACTAATTAAGGTAGTAGTTTTAGTAACAAGGAAGATTTTGTTTAGAGGAAGTACACTTATTTGTGTGGCGAGAGAGTGGAAAACCATTTTGGAAAAACCACCCAGAGGCCCTAGACCCGACTGATATTGGAACTTCGATCACTCTTCACTCACCCCCTATCATCGGCAGTCTAATCAAACGAGAGTAGTGCCATATACATCTGTGTATAGCTACGATTGTTTTTAATTCAACTTATAATCCCATGGAGGGCCAAAAATAATACTTGGAGAACAGTTTCACAAAACTATGAAGTATAGGTCCTAAATATCGCTTTAAATTGTTTTAAAAAACATAATAAAAGAATTAAATACCGGGAAAAATTATTTTGAGAAATAAATTATTGGAATTATGATCATCTTGGCCTGGCCCACCTTGTTTTGTTTGTTTGAGCCAGTCAAGTTACTGTAAAATGGCACCCTTGCCAAATTGTTCAGAGAATCAATGTCTTTAGTTAGACAATAATTGTACTGTATGCCAAATTAAAGAGCACAAATGCTTTAATATGAGCCTGGTTTAAGCTTGCTAGAATTTATTTAAGGGCCCTTCCCTGATAACCAGGGCCTTGGAGTCGGAGCCTATAAAAATGGAGAGACTTCGACTTCAAAATAAAACCCTACAATATTATAACACTATGATAAATACAATGAAAACTGCCTTAAACAGAACCGCAAGGGTCCAAGATATTTTTCCGCTAAAGCCAGGATTTAGTTTAATGAAGGTGTATTATGAGAACTAAACCAAGGACGTGCACATAATTGGGATAAAAATCATAAGATAAAATACTGTACTCGTTATTACACAATACTAATTATTCACAATATTAAAGAACATATGGAAACATTATATTGAACAGGAAAACCTTACTCGCTTTGTCTTTATTTTTTCCAGTAGTCAAGCAGGGTTTTCTGCACACAATTTATTCGCTTAGCTGCCTGACTTTCCACAAACACTTTAGCCTGAGAAATCAAACTAAGCATATCAGAATCATTCCGTTGTAGGGCAAATTGCTGCAGTTCCTTTAAACTTTTGACAGCATCTTGATAAGTCGTCACTATTCACATTACACTTTTTCTTCCAACACAATGTCAATTTCCTCTTCCACCTCCTCTTCTCATTTCCAACTTTCATTAAAATTCTCAACTAAGGCATCAATATCCATTGTGTCCGGTTCAGTTAACACGTTATTGTCTATGTTGATGTAGTCTTCAGCATTGCAGTTATTGAAAGCAACTTCATTCACTCAGTTTTGTAAGTCCTGCTGGTCATTCTCATTTTCTACACTAGCAGTAATTCCACCCATAGAAAATACTGCTTTTTGAAACACTTTGTCACAGTTTCTGGCAGCAACTTCTTTAGATCTTGACTTATCCTAATAACTACATCTAGAACCGAGAAAGTTCTTGTAAGCTCAGCGGCGGATGATGTAAAATTCATATCGACGAGCAAAGATTGCATTAATAATTTACGATAGTGCACTTTAAAATTCCTGTACCATTGGACCCAACACGCGGCGATTTTTCGCCCAAACAATGACAAATCTCTCTCAAACTATTTCATTAATGTCTTCGTTTGCAATTTTCTTAAGTTCTCTTTTTATTTTTACACAGCTTCAAAATTTCCAGTTTCTTCTTTAGAATCTCATACACTTGAGTTTTACTGACGCTACACCTCTTCATGACCTGCTCACTCGCATGAATAGCTTTTACTCTCGTGTTTAGATCAAGCATGACCCTTGTCTTTGAAGCCATAATGACAACTGACATATTAAAGAAAAAATGCAGGCCTATAGTCCATAATGAGTAAAATTTCAGGAAGAGAGAAACAATTGAATCTCCATACAGGTAGTGCTGTACCGTTAAAAGCTGAATTCCAAAGTTGATTAACAATTCATTAGCGCAGAAACTGGAAAGAACAGAGATAGCAATCGAGAGGGAATTACAGTTCGCAATTCTGTAAGCAAGGTAACAAAAGAACTAAGAAGGAGAAAGTAAATATACCAGACCTAACATTTCAACTCCTCTTAATATAATAGAGGAATTAGAGAAAACAAAATTCTGTAGAATGTATAGGATGCCAAACATTTTTCTAAACGATGCCCACCAGAACATTTGACATTTTCTGTATAGAGGCTTATTTTGGTTCCGTTTCCTTGACATTTTCCAAATAGAAGCTTATTTTGAATTCCGCTTCCCCGTTTGAAAGTTTCCGTTTAATCCAGGGGACTTAGCATGTTTTTCAGACTTCACGAGGTCATACAATATTTCCACATAAGACATAATACACCCAATAAAGGGTTCGTTTAAGGCAAGTTTCCACCCAATAAAGGGTCTGTTTAAGGTAGGTTTGTTTCACTGTATAAAGTTTCAACTATAAACTATGTTTTTTTTTAATTTTTAGGACCAACTTCGCCTCCACAGTCCCGCCATCACTACCCATTTCAGGTTGGGTCCCAATGACACAGCTGGTGGCAGGGATTTATATCCAGGGCGCTCTTCCATACCACAGTTCATTAGTCATATATTGAATAAGTTTACCAAATGCAAATAACTAATTTCCAATTCCTAGGTTAGAGACTATGTTGCATGAGGGATAACACTTTGTTAGGACACAGGTGAAAAAAATACTGACGCAGCCATGGATATTGGCGCACCATGAGTGATAATTTGTGCTTCGTTAATTTAGGTTTAGGTGGGCATGCAAGGAACGCGAATAAAGGTAATTGTTTTTGCAGTTTTTATATTGAAGCTTTTTTTTGTCAAAATAAATCAAATATTGCTTCTGTAAAACCCCGAGTTTAATTTTGTTCACATGGTGATATCAAAAGTTGTTGAATAGCTATCAAGGTGTCTTGGAGTTTAGTGAAAAACTTTTTATTTTCACTTTAAATGTTTCTCATTTAATGCCCCCATGATCATGACAATTATTCAAGAGCTGTTGATATCACCATGGAAGAAAATTAAACTCTACGTTTGTATAGAAGCAATATTTTATTTATTTTGAAGGAAAAAAAAAGTTTTGCTATAAAAACTTTAAAAACACATAGTTTTTCCAAGTTCCCTGCATCCCCATCTTAATATTTTTACTTGAATAATGGCTACACGATTGTGTTATTTTATACTACCATTATACATGCTGAGTCAAATAGTTAATGGCAAACCCATGCTCAATAATATGATTCTAGGAACAACTACCAACCTCAAAACTACATACATTTGGTCTCAAGTATCATTTTTAGAAAAGGCCGAATAATTGGTAGAAGGGCAGCTTTTGATGATACCGTTCTAGGCATTGACCATGAATTATTTACATAGTAAAGCTATTAGGGCTATTTTACAACTCCCACAAACAGCCAAAAAACATGCATCAGGGTGGCTAGTCAAACTATGGAATAAAATTACAACATAAATCATGATTTTCCAGACCAAAAAATAAAAGGTTTTTCCTCTAATCATGATACATTGAACAAATGATTAGGAATGAACATTTTTAAGAGGATATTGGTCCTGTACTGCCATTGCTTCCAAAAGTGACAAAACACACCATACAGACTCCTAAGGAAAACATATTTACAGAAATAAAAAAGGTTTATTATATTATTTTGCATTTTTGAAGAGCATAGGAATAGTGATCGACATAGCTTTTAATTTATTTCATTACAAGCTTAAAAGCTCATAAATCCATAGTTGAGGTGTAAGAATAAATCCGTTGAGGTGTTAAAATAAATCCAAGTCACAACAGAAAATGCAGAATAAATTTGATTCCAAGCCATTATTTTGAACGGTTGCTCTGCTATCTGGAACAAAGACTCCTAACTACCTGAACGGGGATAAAAAGAAAGAACTACAGGTTGAGATGTTGGTCTGTGGGAGAGAGATAGTAGGTGAGAGAGGTTGAAGGAAGTAGACATAAAAAGAATGTGGATGGTGTCCGTTGACCTACGCTACAACTAGGCTACAGAAATTATAAAATAACTAATGAAATGTGAATTTTTGAAAAGATGCCTGATTGAAGTATTCACAACTCATGTCCCACTAAACTAAATTTAGAATACAGATCATAAAAGGTGATATTTAAGAAAATATGCCAGCATTTTCCTGTAGTGGTTATGGGAACACCTCGGTGGAAACAATAAATGTTTTGGGAAAATATCCATAGCCAAAACATTATGTGACAGTTTTAAAAGGTATTTTGATTTCATTTTGAACTCCCCTTCCTATTGGCTCACTTGACGGCCATTATCACTCACATTTTCCCGAACCAATGGGAAGCTCCCTTTTCTCTCATTGGACAAGGCCAGGCAGCAGCGAAGGGTATATAACACGGTGAACTTTAGAGCCGATTCAGTGGTGACCCACCCTGGCGAATCACCATTACAAAAGAGCAAATAAAGTGTCATATTTTAAAGAGCAATTTTGTTGGGACTCCTTCTCCTTTCACCGTTCTTACCTTCCACAGTGACTAATGTTGCCGGGACCACTTCCTACCTCCCACCGCGACTCACGTTGCCGGGACCACTTCCTACCTCCCACCGTGACTTACGTTGCCGGGACTACTTCCTACCTCCCACCGCGACTCACGTTGCCGGGACTACTTCCTTCCTCCCACCGTGACTTACGTTGTCAGGACTCCGTCCTACCACCCACCGCAACACACGCGTTGCAGGGACCCCCTCCTTATACCCCTCAACTCTCACCATCGGCTGGTTGTCATCAGCAGTTCCACGAGATGGTATACACCCACCGCTCCGGCAAAGCCCACTGTAGCAAAACCCTGAAGACAACATCACCGGTCAAACGGTACTCCACTCGAGGGCCCCTCTCTTACTACCCCGGCGGTCACACCCGAACCCTCAGACACCCCCACTTCGTCTCAACACCTTCAAAGTTCCCTAACTCTTGAGTTCACTATTTCCTCTCGTCTTCTCCTCTCACCAACCACCCGACCTCCACCTACCCCAATTTCCCCTTTAAGCCCTGAGGGCTATCATTTGCAAGTCCTAGCCACCCCACAACCAGCATATGTTTTCTCCCTCGTCTCCCTTCCTTACCCTCACCCAATAGACCCACAGGACCGGTGCCTAGGCACAAACGTCACCAGGAAACTGCACTTCGAATGATGCAACCCGCTACACCCAAAGACCTTCAGAGAATATTCCCCAGCCATGTCCAATAATAACAATTGGATTAGCAATCCCCTGAAAAAATACTGCAGTTTTGAAATCCTCCACATTAAGCATGAGTGAAAAAGATCATTATTATTATTTATCACCGCATCTTAATACTCATTCGGGTTATACGCTTTAAGTTCTGATTACGATAATGGATTAGGAATTGGGAAGGTTTAGTTAGAGGAAGTGAACCCGCATTTGCATGGAGGGAGTGGAAAACCATTTAGGAACACCCCCACCCCCCAGTTCACTCAACCGAGATTCGAATCTCGATCTCCTCGTCCTCGGCAGTCGATCTCAACACGACAAGCACGTTAGCCAACTACGCCACCGAGGCGGATGAAAAAGAGCAGCTCCTTGAAATTTCCACTGGTTTTGAATTAAAGAAAAGCTATAAATCTTTGTCATTAATTGGCTTCTGGTTAAGTTTAAAGGAGTAGTTCTAATTGTTAGAGAATTACAGCTTTGTTACCATTTTAATTGAGCGAGAATTTTTTTCTTTATATGCTTATTTAAAAAATAAATACAAAAAAAGGCTCAATGCTGAAAGTGACTTGAAACTTTATTTATCATATGTGGTTCTTGACTTTAAAGCTGTGTGCCATCCAAAGCAAGAGCATACTTCTCATTATGTCAAATGAAGAGGTGAGTAGTTGTTAAAACTTGTTCACACATTTTTAAACTGTATGGAAGTTTGTGATTAAAGGAGGGTATCTCAATGTCAAAGCATCAATTTCCAGTACCACTTAAAAAACACACACACGTGAAATGTGATAATATTGTGACATTAGGCTAAAGATAAGAAAGTTTTACTATGGTATTTTGCTTATATAACATCAGTTTTAAATTTAAAACAAATGTGTAATTATTTAAACTTTTACTTAAGAAGTTTCAATATTATTTAATTATTTGGTAGGGTATCCCAAAGTAACTATCGAGCTCTAGTAGGTTAATTTAAAGATATCAAACATTTTTATTAGAATTAATAACTAAAGTTCATAAAAAAATAGGTATAAAATTAAGTGTGTGGCTATGGATATTTACCTTGTTGTTTCAGAAGATTGCACATTAATTGACTCTAGCCTATAATGTAAAGCTTAAGTCATGCAATTTTATAGATTTTTCAACAATACATGTTCCAGCGTTACTTAGGTGAGTTTAGTTTTGAATTGTTCCCCAACTTTTAACATTTTTTTAAAAATATTGAATTTAGTAGAGATATCATCAGATACCCCACATTTTTGTGAGTTTAATGTAAGCCTAGGCTGTACTCGAATAATCCACTTATGTGGCGTCGCCTTGACTCGTGCCCTTGATAACTGCATTGACAATCACGTAACCAAGTGTAGATCTGTCCAAATAGTCACACAGGATGTCTATGAACCCTTCTCAAGGTCTTTGTCACCAACCATGCGCTATTCTTGCGGTGTTTGACTGACAATTATTTTAGTATTATCGTTTGGTCTGCTAGAACATCGACTTACGTTTTCCGCCATTTTAAATAAGGTCGTTGCTGTTCAAATAGTTTGATAGTCTTCGCTATAAACAGCGAGAGAAGTGTAAAATCATCAAGACTGCATCAAGTCTAAAACTCAAGAGTCTGACTAGGGAGCCTAGGACTATTCAGCTACAGCCCTAGTATAAATTTGGTGATTTTAGGGTGTTTTAGAGAAGAAGAAAAAACATCTAAAAGGTATGGATGGTTCTTAGGTTTCATTCCCATAGATTCTGGTAAATATTATCTGAAAAAAAAAGGCATTTTGACTACCAATGATAAAAGTTACATATTTTTTTGGCGGATAAGTAAAAATTTCCTGACTTTTCCTTGACCAAGCAAATTCTATTTTCCAAGGCTGTATCCGAATAGTATTATTCACGTGCCATCGACCCTTGACGTTCACTTGATTGTTGCATTGGCAATGACACGATTAAGTGCAGATCCGTCCTAATAATCACGAAGAGTGATAATACATTCCTCACACGCCCTTGAGCCCAAGGGCGACAGCAAGTTACCCTTGACATGCCATCGATGTGGTGTTTGATTGGCAATTGTTTAATTTTTCGTCTGCTAGAGATAGAGCTCGTTGAGTAATGTGATCTTTGATAACATAAGTTAAATATAATGGTGATTTAAAGTGCTGTAAAGTTGTATTGTGTTGTGTTGGATAATATGTCATATGCAGTAAAAATAAGTCACCACAAATCTGTAAGTGGCTACACTAATTTGGTTGGCGTTTAAAATAGTTTCTAAGATCATTGGTAGGAAGCAGCACTGTGGACTCAAGGGTGTGAAAAGGATATGTTGCAGTTAAAATAGTCTGTTGCAGTCTTTGATCTCAAGAGCATGCAAAGTGTCAAGTCAGCAAGTCTGCATCAAGTCAAGTGTACTTGAGTATTCAGATACAGCCCAGGTTGCTGGACAACATGTAAAAAAAACACTCTAAATTAATCTGTACAATAGAAGACATCAAATTCCAAATCATTAAAATTTAAGATCAAATATTTCTAAAATACTGTACTTACTGGGCCGTTATTAGATGACTTGATAACACACTGTTCTTCAGCCAAAGACTGATTTTTAATTCTTATGTCACAAGTTGATCCTTTACCTATTAAACATCTTTCCATAGTCATTGGGAAAGCTGAACCATCTTGTCCAGTATTCTTTTTAACTATTATATACCCGTGTAAAGTCATCTTCTTTTAGTCTATAACAAAATAAGTACAACATAATATTAGGCTTTGAATTAGGCGGTATTTTAATCTGATTTGGATGTTAGTGAAGATTTTACCTCTAAATAAAATTAAGTATTTTAAATGTTATTCACATCAATTGGAAGATTATTATAGCATACATTAATAAAAGGCATACCTTAACCTAAGCACGAAAATATATAGTATCATAAATAATGTGAAACTATAGGAAAATTCCACAAAATTTAAACTCGATCCTCGGTTCTTCTCAAATCTCTAACGATAAACAAAAGATGTTGTGGGCTTGTGGCAACTGCCAAAATTCAAACATAGAGATAGAGCGAAATATAGATCCGTAATAATTTATAAATTTATATCATGTGTTTGCCAAACCACTACATTAACTTGAGATAAAAATTTAATATAATAAACTAGTTTATAAAAATAGTTTCTCTGCTAGAAAAATATTGAATCCATTATTTTATGTCTTTTTTATAAAACGCATTAATACAATATTAAAATCCGGTAGAGTAATTGAAAAGCGCCAAAACATAAAACAGTGTCACATAACAAACATAACAAATCTACAATTGTTGATGTGGTCCATTGAAATATCAACAAAATACTTAAATATAAACGAAATAATATTTGATTAATTTTACAATATACTTTATTTGGTGATTCATTTATTTAGTGACTAAATTAATTAATATATTTGTTCTTATTTTATTTTTAGACTATAATTTTGTTGGCCATCTAGGAAAACCAAACCATTATTCGGAAAAAAAATTATCTTGAAGTTGAAGATCTACTTGTGAGTTCTGCCTTGTGGTATTTAGCTTTATGGATGCCATTTTGAAAGTGAAGTGCTAGTTTTATATTGTCAATATAATATAAGAAGCCGGCGTTTATATATAGGAAGATAGGTTTGTTTGGTCTTTTTAGTTTAAAGAAACAGCTCAACTTAAAAGATGAGTTTGTGTTTTTTTAACAATTATAAATGTATCTTGGCTCTAGTGTTTTGAATCCTGACATTTGACAATCTTTAGACCGATCAACCCCCATACATAAATAGACTACTCGGTAAATTTTTCTCAAATTAAACTACCGGTTTGTTGGCTAGGGTTTATTTACATCAGTTTTGTTTCAGTCATGGGTAAAACTCCGAAGAAAAGTCATGAACTTGAGAGGGACAGACCTTATAGAAATGCCAAACCGCGGAAATCTATTTCTCGACAAGGGCACACTCCTTCTACCACTCATGTAGGCCTAAAAAGGTACTGTAACCGAGCCTTTGCCATTTGTGATATGGATTAGCAATGATACTGTTGCACATTTATCAGTTTTATTGCTGATACATCGATGGCAAACTTTTCAAAAGTAGAATAGGCGCCTTTAAGTTAATATTAATCAGAACCTGTGATTTACATGTGTGGAGGATGGGGTTAGTCAATGTAACGTGGATTAACCACAAATCTTAGTTTAATTTTGAAATATTACGTTTTATTCATTAAAATTCTGAGAACTTAATTATTTTCTCGCAATTTAGTCTTTCAATAAACATACAATGTCAATGTGTTGCACATTAAGTCAATTTTGAAACCCTTAAACCCATCAAGTCTAAATAAGGCCATGTCTGAATAGTATGCTTTAATGTTGCAATGGCATTGGCTTAAAGGCCGGAACTGATTTTTAATAGTGGCTGTATCCGAATAGTCAAGTACACTTGACTTGATGCAGTCTTGATAATTTTACACTTCTCACGGTTTTCATAATGAAGACTGCATCAAACTATTCGAACAGCAACACACTTGGACCCACAGTGCTGCTTCCTACCAGATAATTTGAGTAAGTCTGCTCAACAGACGAAACGATAATACTAAAACAGTTGCCAGTCAAACACCGCACCAACGCCACATGGCTCGTAGCGTTCGTATCCATGGTTACCAACGCCACGAGAAAACTGCATCGGTCTAGTCCGCGACTATTCGGACAGATCTACACTTGGTCACATGATTGCCAATGCAGCTATCAACGCGACGTCACATAGGTAGACTATTCGGATACAGCCAGTGTCTGAATTCACTTAAAGTGTACAATTGCACCCCTTATTGTGCATTTTACTAAGGTGTACATACGACTTGCCCTTTATCGCGCACTTTAGTTAAACTATCTTTTTATATTGAATTAAAGTATTTTATATATATATGTTGTGAAAATGGAATAAAAATTCATATACGGTTAAATAAAACTATTATGGGTTCTTTGTTTATATACATGATGTTAAACAGATAAATTGCTCTTTCTAGTCTGAAAGTATCTCTCAGAAGGGAAAGGAGTTAAAAGATCTTAAGTAAAATTGGTTTGAGAATAATACTTTACAGATATAAGTAAGTTAATTAAGGCAATACATATTATATTTATATATTTCTCTAGATATGCCAAAATGTTTGACATACTTTTTGGTATCCCTGTGTATAACCCGCTCCTTTTGGTGCGTAGCTATAATTTCTTTGTTTATTCAGCAGTCACTCATTCCGGCAAAATTCTTAAAAACAAGAGGTCAACATGTAATTTAAGCAATTAATTATGGCATTCCTCTAGGCTTATGTATTTATCTGGCAATACTTTTAATTGCTTTATAACATCTTTACATGCTAGGTCTAGTTTAATTGGCAGCTTCCCAAAAATTTTAAAGTTTATAAAACTGGGCTAGGATTGACCATTTTTGGCATATGTTTTCCAAATATGTTTTTAACAATAACACATAAAGGGGTTAAATAAAAAAAATACAGCTTAACTTCATTTTACTTTTGGCTACTTTTAAGCACATTATAATGCTCTATTTTATATTATAATTATTGTAAAAATAATCAACTGTATATAATTGATCTTATTATTTACATGGACAGTGTAACAAACCCTAAGGTCCATATAATTAAGGAAGATAAATGATAAATATGAAAGTGTGCCTTAAAAAATATGACGCCATTGACAAAACACTATCAAAATTCAATATCGTCACCATGGAAATACATGTTTCAGAATTAGCCACCAGATAGCTCTAGCTATACTTTACTGTCCGAAAACTATCATGCACCCTACATACTTAGGGGCGCCAGAAACATGTTATATTAAAGCGTGCAGTAAAGTGCACAAGTGCGTAGGGGACAGACTATTCAGACACAGCCTATGTTACATTGAATAAATATCATTATTATGGTTTTATGGCTTATCAACACAAAAATTGTGTGGCATTTAATTTTTAAAGGGTGGGTTATCAGCTCTAGGGCCTATAATGCACTTTGACTTTTTCTTTTAGTTGTCAAAAATTACTGATTTCCCAGAATTTTTTACTTCTGCCGTCCCGGAACTACTATACTCAAGTGTTGAAGCTAGTATACTTAAACCATAATATACTTAATGCCTACAGGTTGTTCACGGCCTGGAAATAACTATAAATATCAATGTAAATTCCCATCTAAATAATCTGTAAGTCTGTAAGAAATCGATGCTACATTATCAGATTACTTTGTCTACTACTGAGTCCTTATCCAGGTCCGTCAACTTTAATTTTCTAGGGACTAGTCTATACAGACTACCAATCTAAGGAAATATGTGTGCGCGCATTGAAATAAAAGCACAAATGATAGCTTTGTTTACATCCAGATTACTAATAATTTATTTTGCCTTTTCAGGCAAAAGCAAACACTAATTATAAGTCTGATAGCTCAAATCATTCAATAAAGATATTTATTGTGGTTGTACTCTTCCTAAACTTCAACTCCTGAATGTTTTCTCAAAATACTTTGTTTTAGTTTCTTTTATTGATAACCTGACTTCTTGGTCATTGTTCTTTTGAAGACAAAGTCTTTGCCTATCTCATTGATTGTCACGGTCACGTGATTAAATATCCAGACTGTGTGGACTTGAATTTAATTTCTTAAGGACTACGGACCTTCGAATATGGAGTCCGTGTTTGGATTTAAATTATATGGCTGGCTTTCTAGAGAAAATAAATGGTTTTATTGTAGGCTTATTCTAATGTTATATTTGTTTTTGGGTTAATTCATCCATTTCAAAAATAATTATTTTTAGGACATCACAGAATGACCAGGCATTTCAACATTAAAGCTCTCTCTCACTTAAAGATTCTAATCACAATACCATATTCAATTTATTTGGCCTAAATAAGTTTGATCCCGAAATAATTCATTAACTTAAACAGATGCTAGGCCTATATTCTTAACACAAATACAAGTGCGCCTGGGTTTAATCATAGCATTTTCACTACACATGGCTTGAAGTTTTTTTTTTAACCTGCTAGGTTGGATATGATTTTTTTGTCATCGTGTCTTACTACTTGTTCAGACTATAGCCTATACATAGTTCTATATATAGGGCCTAATAACTAGTCTAGTGGTGTAAGGATGAAAAAAAGGAAGCATTTTAGAAGTAATCTATCTGCATTTGCACCCTTATTAGACCTGACTAGGATTCTAATCTCGTCTGTCATCAGCAGGCCACACGAGCATGACACCTTAGACCATTCAGCCTTTGAAGTAGGTAGACTTAAGATTAAATACCCATTTTTACAGGAAATTAGAGTGGAATATAGTTTAGGAAATCCATCTTCAGTACACCTTAGCTGAGATTCAAACCAGACATGAACAAGTTTGCATACCCAACAATATGGGCTCAAGTGAGTCATTAGATAATTGTGACAGTTTTTTTGATTAGGATTAGCCTATTAATTGGCTTTTCCAAAAATGTAAGATTAAAGCCAAAATCTTCCTGCTTTTCCCCAGTCCTCTTTTTTCCAAACTCCCTTAAAGAGCTAATATTTAATAAATGTGTTTATCAGTTATAACTTATCTTACTAAACATTGTGTCTCTACAGGTAATTTATTATACTATACAAAGTCTAAGAGTAGATCTAAAAGGTAATTCATTTCTTGTCCTCGTTTGAATGGAAGCTAGGCTATAAAATATAAGTTTACCTACATTTCAATTAATCATAAACACTACTAATCAAATAATGCACTAATCACTTTTGTACCAATTTTGTTATAATTGCATAGTCAAAATTAACTTTTCTAAGCCACATTTAACCCCTGATAATGCTATCAAACATAGATAGGCACATAGGCCTAATTAAAAGTTATAATTTCTGAGACCCTCAAATCTCATTGGGTAAGGACTATAATAAATATTCTTCCTATGTTTTATTAGTTTTCTTTGGAAGTGACGTATCAGGAGCTATTTAAATTCTCATAGACGAGAGTGTAGAAACTTTCGAGAAAAATATTACCGATATTAAAAACTTGTGAGCTTAGACATTGTATGTCCTTGAAAGGTGTATTATTTTTCAAGATAAAAAGTTACGACATAATTTTAATAGCTACATTAAACTTTATTTAGCATTTCACCTATTATTACAGCAAGTAATTCTCTTCGGCTGTAAAATTTGACCAGACTTTTATTACTCTTAAAATTAATTGCATTACCGGTAAGTTAAACTACTTGGTATAATTGAGGATTTAAGAGTAAAACTTAAACTCTTGTAAATAAAATACAGATTTTTTAAAATATATATTCTTGCTATATTATATGTAATAATATTCCTAGTGTACATAATTAAGAAATATGATTTTTGTTTGTGTTTAATGATGATTACTTTGCGATGGTCACAGATATATACAAGACAAGTTTTTTTCATTGTGTTACAAGTAGGTACCCCTGTGGATATGTGGTGCACTAGTTTCTTTTATATTAATCATACAATATGTTTTGATTGTAAGTCTGATTAATTAACTAATTAATTAAATTAGCACAAATGATTACACATCTCCGGCTTTCCCAGGCTTTTCCTTCCATTTGGCAAGACTTTGTTTAACTTACCACTAAAACTTTATTAAATTTGGAACAACCAATTAAACTTTACAAGATGCGTTTTCATTTAATATATTGTTCATATGTATAACTGAAATGGGTATGTTGGCTAGGCCATGGCCCCAAAATGAGCATGCGATTGGCAAAAGTTTGGAGAAACACTGTACTAGGCTAATACTAAACTGAAATAAGTCCGTTTTTTTTATAAAATCAAATTATATCATTTGTTACACTACACATCCATGTGTCTGTGTTTGCATGTATTTGAAATGGTTTCTTACACTATTTGAAGGAATAGTAGCAGAGTTAGGGCCAGTTTCATAGTCAAACTTAGCACACCCCAACTATGGCTTGATTATAAATACGGGAAGGAATAGCCCATTCCTCTCTGATCTGGGTGGGTATCTTTAGTATCGAGTCGTATTTCAAGCATTCTAAGTTTGATTATAAAACTGGTCCTTCGGTGAAGCATTCACTTAATTAGAAACAATAGGTCATTAAAATAGGACAACATGAGACAATAAAGAGAGAGAAAACTGTTCTTACAATCATTTTCAAAATATAAAATGCTAAATCATATATGAGATTGGCAACTTGGTCATCAAAGTTTGGCTTGACACACTTCTCAACACACAGCTTTTATGCACTAGGTACTAGATTCCCCACCCCTACCCCCCAGCATCTCGTCTTACTATCCGTTTGGGTTATACGCTTATGTAAAGTATGATTTTGGTAGGAAGAACAGTTAAAGTTAGTTACTAAAACAATTCTAATATATTCATACATCAAGTCATGCTATCTTAAGCCCTCATTTTTGATTGATATTATCATTACCTATAGAATAGCACAAGTAATATAATAAAATGTTATCAATGTTGGCCGCAAATAAATATGTTTGAATTATTGTCTAATTATTTTAGGGATTAGGAAGGTTATATCTAGTGGAAGTGTACGGGCACATTTGCATGGAAAAACCATCCTCAGTAGGCCTACACTTGATACGAGATTCAAACCTCTAACTCCTCGTTAGTAGTAGTCTAGTCTACTGTGAGTGGCGGGAAAAGCCACATGGCCACTGAAGCGGTTACTCCATTAATACACCTCAAACTTGATAGAAACTATCTTTAAAACTTCTAATGATAATAGCTACTAAAGATTAGCGAGACATACTAAACATCAATGGAATGATTCTTGGTTATCCTACATAAGTGATTCTTGCTGATACATTATTTTCAGAAATATTTAATCTAACCAAAAATGTGTGTTGCTAGCTTTTGTTTGCTAGAAACATGAAATTTTGCCATGCTAGTTTTGCTTATTATTGAATTGAAGTTTTCTTCAAATTTTGTTGAGCATATTGGCATGAATGAATGTGAGTCATAAATAACTAGGCCTACCAGTTTATTGTTTGTGTTTCAAAACCAAGCTATCTAGGTAGTTATTGAGTATAATTTTTCTCAACAAAGAAACAATGCTTTCTAGTTTATATAAACGGAACACATTGAAATAATAAAACAAAAGGCCAACAACTAACAAAGGGTTGATTAAACTAGGATTGTCTAATATATTTTTACTACTTCTACTATTATTATTTACTAGGAGCAACACAAAGAGTTTATAACCACACATGATTGTTATGGTATTTTTTTTAAATAACCACTGCTCTACTGTGTTAGCGGCACCACGTCTTACTATTTTGTAACCTACACATGAATGTGCACGTTAAAGGTAAATTTTCTAAATATTTCGATTTGAAACAATGTAAACTATATGCTGCAGTAATATGTTGAAAATAGTTTTACACTAAAATATTTGTAATGTTTTTATTTTCTTATTTGGCCTCAGTATGAATGTAAAAATAGAGCGTGATATTTTATAATCAAGTGTGGTAGTTGTTTTAGTCAATAAGTTGTTACTAAGTGACTTAGAATATTTTCATAAACTATGCTATTCGATTATAAAACTAATCAGAAAAGGTATGGGCAAAATATCAATAAAACCTAATTTATGTTAACATGGAAGATAAATGTATAATAAAAAACCCTAGAATAAAGCAATTATATACAATTAAATATGTAAGAAAGATGAAGCTTGGGGGATGACTGATTATAATGACAAATATCAGTCTTAAAAAATGACAATTGGACACGGGAATCAAACCAAGGACTTTGTCTTAACGCACCATTGCTCTATGACTGAGCTATCCCTAGGGATCATCTTGTGGCCAGGATAATGGGATGGATCATCGGCTACTAAGAGCCTATCATTGATATCACAGCCAGTGGTGACTCGATTGTGGCCTTAAGCTGCCAAAACTACAAATACATTTACATTCCAAGCAAATCAAATATAGGAAAGTAAAACTATACAATTAAGTATGAATTTCCCTGATATATTTGACATAACTCAAGTGTTTTTATACATCTATAATACCACCACTACAACCTAACTACATATATTCATACAAGCTATCCTATACTAATCTCACTTATGTTGGCAGCCTTTCCTAGGCAGATGGAACTTTTAATGTGAAACTTTTGCACAAAATACCAGTTTGACTTTTGTTTCAAAGTTATGTGCTCTTACAATACACTGAGGATGAACTGTCAAATGGGTTAATGTTTTAGTTTTGTCATTTCATCGCACAAATGATTTCAAGAAGAAACCTTATTTCTTTATTTCACCTTATTTACAGCATAACAAGTGTTAAAAATAGTCGCTGCCAATCACTCCACTAACACTGGTTCATTGAACCACTAAGACACAGATATGATGTGTCGTCTATCAACCCCACATTTGCTGAATTATATGTTCCCAGTAATCTAATTGGGTAGGTTTGACTGATCTTCTTCAATCTTACCCTTACCCAACAGATGTCAAATGTGACCTACTTGGGCTACTATAAGCTGTTATTCTGCAACTATTGGAACTTTTTCCTTCTCCTGGAATGCTATGTCCGAAACTCCCTATAGACTTTATAGGAGAGTCGTGCAAACAAGAAATACAAACATGTGACACGTTTCCCTGTCAACCCTTTCAACACATAAAAGGTCCATTGCACACAGCATTTTTCTCTCATACTTTGCGAGTCGTCATCATCAACTGTTTCCATCTGTGGCCGGGTCAGTTTAGAAAAATACCTCCATCTTGGCAGGAAAACTTGGGGAGGAAAGAATGAAAACTATGATGTTTGCTGATGACTTGATGGTATGGGAACAATTACAAGAATGGAATGAGGAAGGGAAGGAGTGTGGAATGAAATTTAGCATGGCAGAGTGTGAAATGATGGTAATGACAAGGAAGGGGGTAAGGCCTAATAATAATAAAGCTATATGTTTGGGTTGGGTTGAGAAAAGTACAGAACATAAAATATCTTGTAAGTGTGATTATGGAGAAAGGTGGAAGGATTTAATGAGAAGAGGACAAGAGGGAGAGTTGCTATGGAGAAGAGAAGTACTCTTGAAGTGTACGGAAATGTTATACAGCGTGCACTTTGTACCCATTGCCACATATGCAGCAAAAACATAGACATTGAATTTAAGACTAGGAAAGTGGAGGCCATGGGAATAAAGTTTGTGAGGAGCATGTTAGCTGTCACGAGGAGAAACAAGATTAGGAATGAAGCTATCCGGGAAAGATTGGGAGTACATGTGATAGTAGAGGAAGCAAAAATGAGATAGTATGGACATGTGATGAGGATGTAAAAAGAGGATGCCAAAGAAAGTATTGAAAATGAAATATTTAGGAAAAAATACTTCGAGAGGCCAAGAAAGAGATGGGAGGAGCAGATAAAAGAATGTTCAAGTGAGAAGAATGGAAGAAATTAAAGGAGGAGGAGTGGTGGAAAGATAGAGGAAGATAGAGGCTTTTTGAGCATTGATGGCATAACACTTGAACTCGTGCAATTGAATGTGTACCTTCTTTACTTGCATAGTTGGAAAATTCACCTTCCTAGTAAGTCATTGGTACTAAGCTGGAAAGGTGGTGTTGATAGTGTAGCTATTACTTCTAAAGCAGAAATTTATAAACCCATGTTAATTTTAACTGGAAGGAAAGTTTAGTTGAAAGGTTAATAACAGTATTGGCAATGAATAAGACCTTGAAAAATGACAATGGCATGCTCAAGTTTGTGCCTATTTAATAGCAAATATCTTATTAACTCTGAAAAAGCTAAAACCATAAACGGTGAAAAAATTTATAGACCCATATCTAATACAAATGCTTTAAAGAGTAACAGCATGGAAGAATTATCTTTAGCACAAGCTATTTTATAATATTGATCCATCAAAACTAAAGAACTTGAAAAGAAAAAAAGGCAGTAAACATTTGGTACCGATATATTTATATATTTTATGTTTCTTTTGGAATTTGAGCTGTGTACTGTTTTGTTTGTCCGAGACATTGTTTATGGCAGTTGTTTTTTTGTGTGCTACATTCTTTACTGTTATTTTGAGAAGTTCATTCTCATATTGGTTCACACGCAGTTCAAATAAGTCTTATCTCCTTGGATCTGAAACCATCCCATCGGCCACTAGCTGCAATTATTTATTATCAGTCTTGAGCAATTCTGTGTGTTATGTGTCTTTCTATCTTAAATATTTTGTCAACAAATAAAATTTTTGTACTTACCAATTTATATACACTCCACCTAATTACCAAGCATTACATCTGTATAAAATCAATAAAAGGATGCCATCTGTGTTAAAAAAAAAAAATTAATGGTACATGTTTTTTTATTAATTCCTCTTGTAGGTTTTTTCACCAGCCCTGTGAGTTTGAATCTTGGGTTAATTTAATTGTTACTTTGTGGGTAGATATATGAAATAACTTTATGATGAAGAAACTTATGTTTAATCTAAAGTTTGAACATTAAAAATATTCTATGTTCAAACAATTACAAAAAAAAATCTATAATTATTTCTAATAGTCTCTTTACGCTGTCCAATGATTAAGTTTGATTTTAGTTTATTGCACTAAAATTGTTCCAAAAATATACTAAGTTACTGATTAGATTACACTTCAAAAATTATTTTGTTATTCATACACCCTTAAAATACTCAACTCCTTATTCAGTAGAAATAAATAGATGTTGATTAAATTATTAATCAGTTTAGTCTCTATTTGGTTGTTTTTGAGTGCCCTGGTTTATTGTATGTTGAGTGATGGTGATTTTCCTTTGTTCTAGTTCAATACCTCTTCGTAAAGTTCTTCCGCATCTGCGCAGTGGTCTAGCTTTAACATCTAGATCGCCAAAGCTTCTGAAAAACACTACTGTGGTAAAAATAAATCTCATAACCATCACAAGTTTAGTTTCTTAGTTACCTGAATTCGTGGGTCCAGGCTCTAAAAGTCTCACTCTTATCTGGTGTGTTTTGCCGGTGATGAGGCTGGGGTTTTGATTTTGGTCAAGTTTAAAGAGTGTGATTTTTTGTCTAAATGGTTTCCCACTCTTCATGTAAATGCTGGTACATTCCCTCTGAAATTCAACTTTCACTCTCTCATTGTAGATGTATTAAATAATAATAATTATTATTGTTTAAAGTGTGTCTGCACAATAAGGTCATTAGCGCCATCATTGTAGATGTAAAATAATAGTCCAGACACATAATAAGACTGCACAAATTGTTTCTCAGTTGGTTCAATCTAATTAATTTTTCATAAATGGACATTTACTTTTGTAAAACCATTTTTTTAAAGAGGTCATTTTTATCCTTTCCCTCCATGTTTTAATATCTAAAATTAAAGCCTGGCGTGACCACACTTTCACAATTATGGTATTGGTCCTCGTCTGAACACTTTGACCAAGCTATCTTTGACTAATTCAGTTTTATACTACATATTGTTAATCCCTTAAAACAGGGATTCTCAAATAGTTGTTTGTGAACCTTTGATAGCTATAATTTAGAAAAATAGCCATATTAAGTTTAGTGTAAATAGTTAATATTTAAAAGAAACCCTTGTATTATAATATTTTCATGTATTCCCATTTTATCACATTTTTACAGGAATAAATTGTATAGAGAGAGAACGTCATATCACTCATACTTAGCTCACTTTTGTAGTATAAAGATTAAAATTTGTTTGCTTCTAATAGTTGGGTTCTTGATTTTTACATAATTTTCCTTCTTGTTTATCGTTACAGTCTTGTTAGGTCTTTAGCTTCCTGTCTTCGTTGGGTGTGTTAAATTACAATCGAGGTTCTGTGTTTATGATGAGAGCTGTCAGCTTTACATAGTACACAGTTACTAGAATGTAGAATGTTGATGCGATAGGGAGTTGTGTCCAGTGAAAATCCTAAATTTTGCGACTGCTTCTTTTTGATTCTTAGGGCATGGAAATCTCTGCTGTCCGTTTCTTTATTCTATTTGGTTCCAATTTTTTATTTTATTCTGCCTCTTACTTCTAGAAAAGCTTGATCAAATTTTAATTTGCTTTCTTTCTTTATAGTGTATAAAATTGCAGTTTTCCCCTGTTTGGAAATTCTGGTTCCCCTCTATGCTAATAATTCTTTGCTTTCATATTCTATTAACCCTTTCCTGGTCCAAGTACTTAAAAGCGCTCGCAGTTAATTTGTTGTTCCTGGCCAAAACACTCAAAAGAGCTCGCCGCATTTCAGCACTTTCTAAGCCACCTGTTGGGCTATTTGCTAACTATTTTATATTTAGTTGCTATTTTTGAATATAGAGGTCTATCTCTAATTAAATTTATTATTTTCTTAGCGTTGTAGTTTAACTGTTAGTATTGCTTTAGAATGGCCTCCTTATAAAGTATAATTTTTTGGAGCTCAATAAAGACATTTCTGGCAGTGAATCTGATATTTCTGACAATATTGATATTGAGTGTAATAATGATAATGAAGTTCCTAAATTATTTGATATAAGTGATGGGGATCTGGAAAACAATTTAAATGGGGGTAGTGATTGTGCTGCTGCTGCAAGGCATTTTCGACCACCTTTGTTTACATTTACTAACAGGCTACAATTTGATGTTCAAAATGAATATGTGAGCAATACTGATCCTGTGTATGACTTACCTCTAGGTTCCAATATACTATGTTATATTAAACTAGTGTTAGGTAATAACATTTTTCAGCACTTTGCCGAAAATACAAATAAATATTCCAAGCTTAGGCAACAAAAAATAGGTAAAGTGGGTCAAAAGTGGTATGAAACTACTGAGGAAGAAATGATGGCTTACATAGGAGTATTGGTTTTTATGGGTGTATTTTATTTGCCAGAAACGTCCGATTACTGAAACAGCTCAGACATTGAATGCCCTGTAATTCGTAATTGCATGACTTGCCCCTCTGCAGAATTGATTGTTTTCTGGAATACCACCAGAAAAGGGGAGTTGGAGTTGAAAACTAATTGTAAATATTAATTAAATAATTTGTTTGGAATATAATAAGTAGATCCTAGTAATGTCAATGTGATCCCAAATATAATAAGTTGTTTCTAAAAGTTTCAACATAATATATTAATTACATCTCGAGTTATCGCTTATAGCATAGACTCATGTGCAAATTTTTGTGTTATTAAAAATAAAGGGGATAGTGGTGGGGAATTGGTCTCTTATAATAGGCCTGGGAAAGGCTTAATCCTACGTGATACTGAATCCTTTGTAGCGCCAGTTCTTTTTGCTGTTTCTGGAATAAATTTATATTTTTCCTACTCTCTGCAGTGGCTAGGTGAGCTGTTAGAAGCAACTGCTTCTATTGGTGCTTTGCAATCAAAGTATAACTGCTTTCTTGAAGTTGCAAGGTCTATTTAGTAGATTTACTAGCAATATTTATATTGTTTTTACTTAACTGTTAAATGCCATTTTACCTTTTCCCCAATGGTATGAAGTGTGCAAACTCTTTACTAAAGACAGACAGCTGCTCCAGCATTTTCTTGTTTGTTTATTTTGGACCCAGCTATATAAACTCGTCACCAATCTGTTTCTGGGTATCTTTCAATGATTTTAGTTAATGCTATTTGTTTCAAGTGTTTCTGATTAATTTCATTGTCTTTGTCTGTTGGTATGCTAAACTGTAATTGATAATTGAAGCACTAATATTATTTTGGGTTGGTTGGAGTAAGTGGTTAAGTGAGCTATTATTTGGATTGCTCAATCTGTGCTATATTGAAAATAAGCCTCTGTTTTTTTAAGGTTTGTGTTAGGAGTTTTTCTCGGGTCAGCCGGTATCTTATTCATTGCTACCAACTTATATTGTAGCCGTTTTCAGTATCCTGTTGTATCCGCTTTATTCCCTGTGTAAAGATGTAATGCATCTGTTGGTGTTGTTTTGATTCCACCTTCTATCACTCTTGAGAAGATTATTTTGTGCTATTTGTTGTTTATTTATCGAATTGTCAGACACTGTCACCATCACTTCTTCATTTTATAGGTTTTGTTAAGGGTTTCTCTTGAGCTTCCCCATTTTACTCTGGCCAATTGTTTGAGGGTGTTACTAAAGTTGTTGTCCATCTCAATTGTTTTTTCCAATTTGGTCGTCCCAATTGGGTTTACTGTATTGTCTAGTAATATGCCCAGGTATTTTGTGCTGCTACTTTTGTTGATGGTTTTATTCTTTGATTTCAATGAGAACTCTTGTTGATTTTTTGGGAGAAATATTGATAGGTATACTGTTTTTGAGGACTAAAATCTGTCGCGCCGGTTTTGAAGCCATAACCTTATAGATCTTTGGTAAATACCTGAAACATACCACACTTGACCAAATTCGAGAAATAACAAAGTATCCCATATAGTTTTAAGCAATAGAGTATGATTACATTTATAAGTGTTTACATGTTGTGTCCTTAAACTTCTATGTTATTCATTAGCTTATTGATAAGACACCAGATATAATTAACTAGGAATGGAACCTAGAGGAAACTTGTTTGTCCTTTGATTATTGTTTTAGAAAATTGTCTTAGCTTCATACTTTCTTCTGATGTTTTTTTTATTTAAAAAAATTATCATAGGTTAATTAATGCATTAGTAACATTTATTTTTCTTTAAATTCGGTTAAAATAAATCAAATATTACTTCTGTAGATAGATTGTGTCTAATTTGCTACATGATTATTGTGTAGTTTGACCAGGACTTTTTCTTTTCATCTAAAAAAATGTGCTGTTAAATGCCACAATGCTCATGACAACTATTCAAAAACTGTTGAGATTAAATTGTTAAGATAATTAATCTTCTGAAGATATATTTGAATTATTTTGGCTAAAAATATTTTTTATATAGAAATTGATAGTACAGACCTGAACTCACATCCTCCACCTTAAATAACCATATTAAACATATAAGTTGCCCACAAACCTCACTAAAAGTTTTCAAATTGCATACACAGACAATGCTTATTTGTACATAAACTCTGTTTTACATGTCATTGTTATGTAATTTTTAGTCATTTATGTTGAATATAGGTTTAAATATTAATACTACTTATCAGTGTTTCATAAATCTAAAAATAGTCCAAATTTGACGGTGTAACTATTTCTTATAAAGCAGAAACTTGTAAACCAATGTTAATTTTTACCAGGAAGGCAAGTTTGGTTAAAAGTTTTTTCATTCTTATCCATTTAGTTAAATTTTGTAAAGTGCAAGTTTGATTTATACTTGTGGGTTCGCTGTGAGTTTTGTTTACTGTTTTTTGGGTCATTTTTTGACACTTTTTTGGTCATCATGATCCTGGCCCTCATCAATACTAAACTATACTTCATTCACGGGAGGAGTTTACCTCTGAAAGGTCTTTTTTCTTACCAATATCCTACTATATAATAGATTTCTGGTAGGGAAAAAAGTCCTTTCCCAGGTAAACGCCTACCGTGAACGAACAATATTGTTGTTTCCATGGGAAAAATATTCAATTAATTGTTTCTTCTTTGGGGTTTTTAGACTAAACAAAACCGAAGAGGGGTACATCCTGTTCGGGCGAATCGTATAGAAGCCCGGAAAAGAAATATGCATCCTCAAGGTGGATCAGAGCAAGACAAACAAGGGGCAACTGATATAGAATCTGAACAAAATGAGAAAAATTCGAAGACTTGCTCGCCAATGGACACAAAAAATCTTCAAGCCACACCTACCATTGTCATTTCATCAGAGGAAAACCAAGACATGAATGGGGGAGATGATGAGCCCTTATCAAAATTTGCAAAGCATGAAACAAAAAATATCGAAGATAATGCTGACAACATGCAGGCTCAATCTAATGGACAACACCATGAAGTTAATACAAACGAGCAAGATAACTCCAATGTTGGCGACTTAAATAATACAGAAAAATGTGTTGCAACAATTGTGAAAGATTCAGTAAGGAAGCAAGAAGAACCTGATGTTGCAGACAAGACTACTACCAAATCTTTTGCACCACTACATGTGGAAGATTCATTAGGGAGCTATATGTGTCCTATTGTCAGTGTGAATCGCTTAAAGGAAGGTGTAACAACTCAACAAAATGGTAATGAGTCTTTGGGTGAAACATCAGAAAGGAATGAAAGTGTAACAGCAGAAGAAGTTGACCTAAGTGATAGTGAATACAGTTTAAAACTAAATTCCAGCACTGAAGATAGTTCTTTCAAGTCTTCCCAAGAGCCTCAAAAATACATTGACATTTCTTTTAATTCAAATAAAGCCGATGAAGAACATCTTGCAAAGTCTTCCAATGATGCTGAAAAGTCTCCCTCAAAATCAGAGAAAGATAATACTGTTTTATCAAAAGTCCATTTAGATGTTCCTTCGAGGTATCTTTATTCGGATAGAAGTCAAACACCTTCCCCAAGACGCAGTACGAGGTTAACCACATTAAAATATGAGGCAATGGTCAACTTGAATGAAATAAGTGTTGAAAGTATTGATGATGGTGATGACCTTGCAACAGGGCATAGCCAATCTTTTATTCACTCATCTACAGATCAAAATAGAATTGCCACAAAGTTGAATGTTAGTGAAGGAAACATTCCAACTGAAGCTGGCCCTGTATCTCATAAGCTGCCTTTCTCAACTATCAAAGGAAGAAAATCATATAGATCACCCACCAGCAATACTTTTCCTATTACAGCATCTACAAGTACCTATATATCAAAATATATCCGGGACACACACTCTGTAGCAGTAGCAGGTCCTTCTGGGTTGTGCCGCAAAACACCATCCGAATCGGGCCGCAAAACACCTTCTGAATCAGACCGCAAAACACCTTCTGAATCAGGCCGCAAAACACCTTCCGAATCAGGCCGCAAAACACCTTCCGAATCAGGCCGCAAAACACCTTCCGAATCAGGCTGCAAAACATTGTATAAAGGTGGCCGCAAAACACCGTCTGAAGGAGGCCGCAAAACGCCATCTGAATATGGACACAACACCCCTTCTGAATCTGGACGTACCACTCCAGCTGAATCTGGTCGCAATACACCATCTGAATCTGGCCGTGTCACACCACTTGAAACTAAGAAAACTGGTCCTGCTGCACTAACAACAGCAATTAAGATAATCTCATCAGAGAATTACTTGGTCCATGAACCAGACACAGATTTAGCCAACACAACAGACGAAAGTGACGTGGAAATGAATGAATCTCTTGCATTACTCAGCAGCCGCTCAGCTAAAAGGAAGGAGCCCTCTCTTATTAAACAAGAGACAAAAAGGGCAAAGCTGAGTCCCGGCCCCAGCTTCG
This sequence comes from Timema californicum, assembly GCA_902141385.1. Classification (NCBI taxonomy): domain Eukaryota; kingdom Metazoa; phylum Arthropoda; class Insecta; order Phasmatodea; family Timematidae; genus Timema; species Timema californicum. Next base: position 53,123 of record CABFOW010000278.1, read on the forward strand.
CCCATTTTAACATAAATTTCTCTCCACCTTTCTCTTACCTGGGTGGGAGAGTGACCAAACAAGCTACAGCACTTGATGAAAGTGAGTTTGATAGTACAGCCGAAGAAGCTTCAAATTATCACTGTAGTAACGCCATGGTAGATTCAAGCTTAACACCCAAGAAAAAATGGTGTAATATCATGTAAGTTTGTCATTTTTTATTTTTACATGACTTTTTTAAAAGTTAGTTATTTTTCAGACTTTGATTTTTTAAATGTGTGAAAACCGGTTGGTTTTTTCATACATTAATAATTGTGTCAAAAAAAAATTTATAAGTCAAAAGTGTTTGATGACTTTAAACACACATTTATATATTGTATTCTCTCTTTATTTTTTTCTACCAGATAGTGTTTTATGCTATCAAAGACAATTAGCATCTAAATGTGTTTAGGAAATAGAAGATGGGTCACTCTCACAAAACGGGCAAAATTAACTTCCATAAATCTTGGTATGTACAAATGTTAAAATTTCATTATTTTTAATTTATTTTGACACACACACACACACTAATAATAAACAAAGCAATACTCATTTTTTTGTTAATGATCCTAAAATAAAGATCAAAATAACATAGCTTTAAATACACCTTGGTGGTTTAGACTCATCATAATTTTAGGGCAAACTTTACAACCCAACCCCAGTCTATTGATTTAACAGAAAACAACGTATTAAACATTATAACTAATGAATTATAGCAACAAAAATTAACATTTACCTGTTATTTCTATTTCCTTCATTCCAGTTTATTTATTTATATATATATATATATATATATATATTATCTTTTTGATAGTCTTTTTCCCTAAGATTTGAATTCAGGATTAGTAGATAAAAATTAACATAGCAGTTTCCCTAAAAATATCTTAAGGTTTTCACATCAGGGATAAAGCTAATTTTAGTATGATAGAGTGAAAAAAACTTTACCTTTGTTCATATTATGTAGGTACTAGGATAGTGACACTTAAACAATATAACCTCTCAAAATTTATAATTCAATTTTATAAATTGTGAAATTTTTGATTTAAATACACTAGTGCACACATGTATTGGTCACAGAAACACGGATTAATTAACAAGTGACCCATTTGTTGACATGTCCTGCCATCTCTCATTGCACCAGCAAATGAAACTCAAGAAGCCAGGACAATGATTATTTTTTAAATTTTCATTATTTCTGAGGTAAATTTGATATTAAAATGGAAAAATTGGTTCAGAGACTGGCCAGGACAATGACTGGATACATTTTAATCGAAGGAAAAGGGGGCGGGGGTATTCCCATTACACACATTTTTCAGGACAACTTTTATAGATCTAACCCCATAAAGACCCCAGCAAATACTCTTTATTATTATTATTATTATTATTCTCATCAATATGAAATTTAAATATGACAGATACCTCTTTTAACTGAAATCTAAAGTGTATTAGAAAGGTATCCTATGATTGTCTAACAGATGGCAGCACTAACTCATTTTGAATCAAAATTAGAATTTCCCTTTGAATGATTAAAATCTTGAAAATATATATTAATCATAAAAAAATTTACTCTAACCAAAATCAAATTAATAAGTAGAGACCTATATTTTCCTGTTTCACAAGAGTGACCCAAATATGGCTAAACATAATATAATGTTATAAAGTACTCAAACTCGGAAGTGAAATGCCACAGTATAATATTTCGAAGAAATGGTGAAATAAGTTGATGCTGACTAATTTGGTCTGGTAAAATTCAGTTTATTCGTCCAATAAGAATTGTTACTATTTTACTCTTGTATTATGGTCAGTACTGTATCATGGTTGCTTCAATAATAGTAATAATTTATTTCATATTCGGACAATAAACAATTCTCTACAAAGACACTAAGGAACTCTTTTAGTTTGAATTTGCAAGTGAGGAATATTAAAAAGGTGAAAACTATCCAACAAAATATTTATTGTACTTTTGACATTTTGTATTCATCATATATTTTAATATAAATAATTAATTACGTTTCATCCCTTATTTTTCTTAATAAAGTGTTTTACCACAATTTTTTATATGCAATATTAATTTAACTCATGATTTCCACTTTTAATTGTGTCACACATTCGGTTTCAATAAACAGTTATCTTAATGCCATGTTATAACATTATTTCAAAACACTTTAATGAATGCATCATTCTCACGAATTTCATTCAAATTTTAATTCAAAGATGAAAAATTTAATAAACACAAATAAATCTTGCCAGGAATGTACAAACTTAATTTTATATTTTAAGGGTATGTTTGTAAAATCATTCACAATTGATTTCATGGATGTAAAGTTTTCAAAAATATATTGTGTGTCTGGTAGGTGTATTTGTATGTATCAAACAATATCTAGTGGACTTTTAGTATTTTTAATACACAAAGAAAACAAAATGTAGTTAAGACTACAAAGTTGTAAAATTTCCCTTTTTATTAAGTGTTGAGTGAAATTTAATTATAGACCTATGATTGGATTTATCACTTGCCGTACAATATAGTTTTGGACTAATTTTAATAAATTGCTTATAAGCATGGTCATCAAAATATTGTAATGTTTTTTTTTTGTATTGTATCACAGATAATAAATAACTTATAAGACACAATGGTTAATTTCTTTAAAGTAAGAACTACATGATATTTAAGAGCTGTTAATATTAATACACAGATGCTAAACTACTTATAAATATTCTAAAAGCATATCTGTGAATAAAATCAAGCTTCCAATCTTGGGTAGAATTAAACATTTTATAATTTTGACTGTAACTTTGTTCAACATTATTACTTTAGTTAGTTTTTATTAATAGACTTGTTTAGCCTTTGATAATATTATGCTTCAAAATGTATTAGGCCTATACTATTTAGGCAGAGAATGGCTTGGTCTTAAAGCGATGTTTTATGCATTGTTTCACATAGCATGGATACTTTAGATGCTCTTATACATTTGGTAAATTTATTATTATTTTGACCATAAAAACAACTGCGCCCTCGATTTTATTTTATTAAATCTCAAGATTACTTATTCTCTCCCATGTGATGTTTTGTAGTAGGGGTTCTTTATCGCTTTTAGAGTTACAGACCCCCATTGAATTGCCCACTTCCCCATAACCCCTTCGCCAGACTATCATCACCACCACCACCGCCCGTCCACTTAGGTACAGGTATGACTTCTAATTATGTTAATGGCTTGGCTCTACTTTACATATGAATATTTAGGAACAGATCCGGTGAAAGGAAAAATGGAATCATGTTAATTTTTAGAAACCCAATTTGGGTGGCTGCATGGTCTAAGGCGCTACTCTCGCTATAGATTAGACTGCAGAATACGGGTAGATCGGGGTTCGATCCTGGTCGGGTGGTGTATTGAGGGTGGTTTTCCCACTCCCTCCACATGAATGTGGGTACACCACCTCTAGATTCAATCTTACTAATCCCAAACACATTAGTGTAATTAGTGCATAGGTGTATAACCTGAATGGATAGTAAGACAGTGCAAAATTATTTTTTTATGCTTATAGAAAAATCACAAATACACAAGCTACTTACTACTAATGAGATTTTTTTCCTCGCCATCTCAATCTGTTTTAAATTTAATTATGAAGAAATATTATAAACAGACAAACTTGTACATTAATACCTCATGTTTGACTGCATCACTCTCTTTGAAAATGTTTGTACATCTTGACTGGGATGTGTTAGGTCTTGCTTTCATAACATATATTATAGCAGCACTTGAATTATTCTGTTAATGATTTAGTGAAACACTCTCCTAAAGAATAATAGCCAATTTTGTTAAATGCAAATATAGTTTTTATTTGAAGTGAATTATTTAAATTGTATTATTTATAACTTAATTTTATACATCAATGATTACTTTTTTGTGAAAAGGTATCAACAAAATTTGTTACTTTGTTATTATATGACGGTATTTCATTGTTGTTCACTCATAGCTCTAAAGGATCAGTTTTACTCAGAAATAAGATTAATCTTAGCATTCTTGATCTAACTGAATTCAAATAAATATTTTGTAAAATGTCACCTGAATAGTAGGAATTAAACTCGATATCTTTATCATCAATGCTTGTGCTATTAAGTGCCTCTTGTTCAGGTTAATTCTCAAAAGATTATTTAACTTATATTGGCGCACAACACAGTCTGGACCAAAATTATTTTAAATGTGTGTACAAATATAATAAATAAACTTGGAAGTGTTTCAAAATAGGGGAGAGGTCAAATTAAGGTAACTTTTATCTAATGGGCAGATTTAAAAACTTATTTTTGGGTTTGGTATCACCCCCCAATTAATTAATGTAATCAAATAGTCTTGTCACAATCGTACTATACTGGATTGCCAATGACAGGGTGATCAAGGTTTGAATCTCAGCTGGGTGTAATGTTTCTTTTTTTCACATATTCACCTATAACATTGAGCCACCCACGTCTTACATGGCCTACACCTTCCTTTTGATCCAAACACTTTACCTTCATATATTATTTTCGTTGCTCGATTCATACTCATCCTCTCAATATACCCAAACCACCATAAGACACTTCTTTCGCATTGACCTATTGGATTCCATTTCAAACCAAATGTATAATCTTGTAAAAATAACACGAACTATTATTTCATCACCTGTACAATCATGTATTGGAATATCATGCTAAAAGTAACAAACATCCTTGGGCTCTGGTACAAAAAGTAACACCTTATAAACATTAATTGTTAATTTCTTTCAAAAAAAAAAAAAGGAATTTATTGATCAATATTGAGATACGTTTTAAAATCTAAATTTTAAATTATAACTCCAACAAAGATTGTTTTGAATAATATTGTTAATAAAGGAATTACTATGCTTCATCTATTGGTTAAGTGGTGATTTTTATATACTCTTAGAAGCAAAAGTAGTAGTAACCTGCCAGACAAAATACAATCCATTCCAAGTCCTTGTACAGTACCCCCACGGCTTCTTTGGTGCTGACTGGCAGCTCACAGCTGACTTCTGACAGTCAACATTTAGGTATATACCTAAATTTTGACCGTCAGAAGTGGCATCTAATAAACACATGTTTTTGCAGATCATGTGGTTCGGCGTAGGGATACATAATTTGGTCTGGTAACTTTTCAAAGCTGTCAGTCAGCACCAAAGAAGCTGTGGGGCTACTGTACTATTGCTTGAGTCAGTTGGAAACCCCAGAGTCCATTGTTCAAGTAGGCAAAAACAAATTGTCACATTTGGTACTTCACATGGTCAAACATTTTTACCATTATTTTTGTTTTAAGAGCTTGATCACTCACATAAACCAGACCAAAATGTGTTTACACAATTATACTCGTGGTTTAGATGCTTGTTTTATTTTGGACTTAATATATTTTCAAAACTTAACTCTAAATATCTGGAGAGAGAGAGAGAGAGAGAGAGAAACATGTCTTAAAGCTAATGTTGATTACACTCATTTGATTTAAGGGAAATATTTAGTTGACTTCTGCAGTTGTATTATTAAAATTCTAGCCTAAATATAATTGTTTAGTTCATTTGAAAAATAACATAATTTGGGTATATATTTATTTATACCACTGGCACATTTAAAAACTGTATCTATGCTATGTAGAAAATTATTCACTATTCAAATATATTTAAGTTGACTGTTGAAACTTGTTAGTGATAGTTTGGCCAATCTTCTAGAATTGTGTTAATATTTGTACATTAATAATTATTTAAAAATTCTTTGCATGTTTATAATGTTATATTATTGATTCTCACATTTTCTTAATTGCAAGTTGAGCACCTAGGCCTAAGTTTTTTTTTTAAAGTGAAAGTCACATAACCAAAGGTTTGTGAGAGGGTAATTTTTTGTAAAATGCTCTTTTATAATACATTTTCCCTCTTGTTAGTTAACGTCTTAATTGTATATAGTTTAGCCTTTCTCCTGTTTTATTTTTAAAATTATGGCATTCTTATTAGATTATTTACTGTGAAAAATGGAAAGAAAAAAAGTGTTAATTCATTGATGTTGGTTTCATTGCATTATTAAACACATTATTTAGTGATATTTTTATTAGTGTGGTTTTGCTTTAGTGCCCGTGAGTCGAGTTTCGTGTCTCAATATAAATGTTCCTGATTAGAAATGGATAAATAAAATGAACACTAAAAGATTAAGTTAACATTTGGTACTTATACATGCTGTTTACCACTATTTATTCATTATATACACACATTCACTAAGCCAAAGGTTCCAGGTTTGATTCTGTTGCCTAGATTGGTGGTCCCCAAACTGTAGGTGGGATGGGGGAGAAAAAATTAAAGTGTAAAAATGTTTTGTTTCCTTAAAATTAAAAAATCAAGAAAAACTAAAACCCCTTCTATAATGTCCGTTAAAGCAAGGTAGGTCAGGTTGTGTAATGGTATTTATGGATGTGGAGAAGGCATATGATAGTGTGGATAGAAATAAAGTTTGGAAAGTGATGGAGGAGGCTGAAGTTGTAATGAGAGGGAAGAACATGTATTATGATAATATGACCTGTTTTAAGATGGAGAAAGGTTGTATAGAGTGGCTTCAAATTTTTTTAAATGAAGTAGGGGAGTGCTTTCTCACCACTAATATAATGGTAGTGGAAGTGGTCATGGGTAAAGCGGCAAGTAAACTCGAGTAGGAAAGAATGAACTTCTTTTTTTTCTTATGACTTGTTTGTATGAGAGCAGAAAGAAGAGGGGGTGAAAGAGTGGAGTGAAATTTAACATGGCGACGTATGAAGTTATGGTAGTGACAAGGAATAGGATAAGGTCTATTAAAACTAAAAGTTGATAAAGGTACAGAGTGTAAAAGTATCTTGGGACGCAAGATTGAGGCAAATGGAGGGAGTAGAGAAGATCTGATAATAGAAGTCGGCAGGAAATTGTTCTATAGGTGTGTAAGAGACCTCTTGAGAAGAAAAGTGCATTTGTTCAAGTGTAAGAAAGTGCTGTATAGGATGTACTTTGTACCCGTTGTCACAAATGCAGCAAAAACATGGTCATCGATTGAAAGAGGAACTAGGAAAGTGGAGGCCATGTGAATGAAGTTTGTGAAGAGCATGTGTCAAGGAGGAAGAGGATAAGGAATGAAGTTATCTGAGAAAGGGTGGGATCAAAGGGAGTACATGAGATAGTGGAGAAAGCAAAACTGAGATATGGGCATATAATGAGGTTAGGAAACGAGAGAATACTAAAAAATATATATAAATAAAGTATGTTGCAAAAATACAGCAAGGGAAGACAAGAAAGAGATGGTAGGAGCAGATAAAATATGTGCAAGTGATAAAAGAATTGAAGCAATTAAAGGGGTAAGGTTAGAGGAAGATGGAGGCATTTTAACTAAACTGGCCCGGCCACAGGCTGGAAACATTTGATGTCACAAAATTTTACTGTTATAAAATGTTTGGAAAGCACTGGTCTAGATGTCATTTTTCAATATTTATTTGAATGGCTAAATGATAGTCTGGCATCTAAGAACTGATTTCCCTTTTTTACTCTTTATGTTTTAGAATATTGACTCAAAACCCACCCGCATCCATTTTGCATGTAGTTTACTGTCTTTTCTTTACCCTCAGCCCTTCATTTGGTACACTCACCCACCAGTGGTTGCATGGTCTAAGGTGTCACTCTCAATAGTCTAAACTGCAAATGATGGATAGATTGTGGTTCAATCCCGGTGTACTGATGGTGTTTTTTCTAAAATAGTTTTCTTTTCTCCCTCCACACACATGTGGGACACTGCATCTAAATTCAACCTTCCTCATCCCCCTTAACATATTAGTAATTAGTACATAGGTGTATACATCCAAACAGGTAGCAAGATGCTGTGTTAAAAAAAATCTGGTACACTCATATTTTCATTATTAGATACAAGCATTAGTTTTGTGGCCAAAATTTATTAAATGTCACTATTTTATTAGTGTTATATATGCATTCATAATATGTATCAAAAGCGAAAGCTGCAAAGCACATGATTTGAACGTGTAGATTTTGAAAATAGAAATAGTAACCATTTTATCTATCAGAAAAGCCCCTCCTAGGCTATACTTCTGATAGCACATGTGAATGCATTCTCTTGTTAATCTTTTTTGTGGTGGGAAAAAAAAGCTGTAAGTGATACAGTTCTCTAACTTGTACTAATATATTTCAAAAAGTTGTGTCGTTTGTACTCTATATAATAAAATAGGATAAAGGCTATATGCTGCTACAGTGGACAACTCGTGAAGTGAATGACTCGTTTTATGAAACTGGTAAATCTAAAAGAAAAAGTCATGGATTGATATTAGTGATGTGGTAGTGTTTGCTCAATTCTTCATTTTTTTAGTTGCAAAGTTTTTTGTTTTGTTAAAATAAACTCTGTTGAGTCTTATACATGGTTGGTTCCTAATTGACTACTATTTCTATGTCACATTTATTATACATTAGTCTATTTGTGATATTACACATAAGCAAAATAAAAGTATTCATTGATATACTTAAATTCCTATTTAATTTTGCTACTAGCAGTCATTAGATGTTAAAAATGCATTTTGGCCCCACATAGTGAAGTGTTTGAAGTGCATTTTTTATAACAAGGGAAATTTAAAAAAATAGTATCATTCCACTTATAAAGAAATTGAAATCATTCCATTCATATAAGTGTCATATCTCGGTATTCTTTTAGCTTATATATTACAAGTAGGATGTATTTTCTTTTCAGACCTCAAGACTGATTTAAGTATCTCATTCTTCAGTATTATTTAGTAATAAATTATGTTACAATCATTGTAAAAATTAGACAGTGGGCTGAATAGGGCAACTGTTTTCCATTGTTTTAATGATTGACAATTTAAATATAGTTATTTCGAAGGCACAAACACACGAAAACTTGGGCCTTCATAATTTTGCATTTAGTGTGTAGGTCTACTAAATGCTATGTTCATACAATGGCTAATTTGTCTAATATGAAGTGGCTATTTTATATTGTACTAACATTTATTAACATTTGGTGTTAAATAAAATAACATAAAATATTTACTAACTCGACAATTATTTGCTCAGTTAGTATATAGTAAATCAACAAAACAGGAAACTTTGCAATCAAAACTTTTTGAGGGAACTTTTATTACTCGTTTAGAAAATTGGTGTAGTTTTTAATGTGAAATTGTAATGTGAATCTCTGTGTGGGTAAGACTCAATTTTTAAATTTGATAGGATAAATTGGCAAATACCCGTATGAGTTATTTAACCTAAAGGAGTATTTCTCTTGACTTTTAAAATAATGTATATCTGGAATTAAAGAAAATAATATTACTGTACCATTACATTGTTTTACATAAATTGTCAAAGTTACTAAATATAGATTCCACTTACTGCCAAATACTTTGTTTAGTCATTGAAAATTAACTCATAAATTTGTGGCTGCTGTAAACTGAAATGAAAATACTTGTTTAGTACTTGAATTATAAATGTTTTTCCCTTTGGTTTATCTATGTTGCAGATCATATTTTACTACAGTATTTATTCAATAAATAGTAGGTTATAGAAAAGTTATTTTTATAGCTTATTATTAACCTTATAAAATATCAATCTCTCAGTTTATGCCTGTGATGGGATTTTTTTTTTTTTTTTGCATTTTTTAGATATCAAACATTATTTTGTCCTTTGTGAATACTCAGAAATTCAACTATAATGACTACTGTCATGGTGGCTACAGGCGAAGAAACCTAGGCAATTTAGATACTTGACTTTAAAAACCGATAAATTTTGCACCTAAACATTGACACAAAAGTTAAAGATTTTGTTTCTCGCTCGTTAATAAAAAATGCATTGCCTATATATAAAACATTCCAACATGAGATGGTTGTATTTTGTTGTTTTATAACACATTTACACAGGGACACAAATAATACTGTTATATAATTAAATTAATGAGATAGAAATTGTTTGAAAAGGAAGCACAAATACAGGTAAAAGCCATTAACACAGATTTACAAACACTTGAAAATTTTAATGCTTTTATAGCATCTTCCTCAGGAAGTAGGAGGAATAGTACAACCTGCTTTGGGGGCTTTATGGTCTAAAGTGTTAGAATAGACTACAGAGTGAGATCAGGTTTAAAATCCCACTAGGGTGTATTGGGGTGGTTTTCCACTCTTTCCACATAAATGCAAGTACGTTTCTAATTCATCCATTAGTGTAATTATTCATGTGTGACCTGAAAGGTAGTAAAACAAAGTAGTAAAGTTTACACTCTTTAGTGTGACACCCTTATGACATGACAAGTACTGGATTTGACTCCTAAGATGCCTTAATATACATCTCATGCCTAGGACTTAGGCTTGCTATATTATTCTACATACTTATTGCTATATCATAGAAGGTAGAATAAACCACAACCTTTCTTGTCTCTTGGAAGACATAATTAATAGTTATATACATTATATACTTTAATGAATTAATGAACGAAGTCCTTCATTTGTTTTCTCTCTGAGAATTTTACTAATTGCTTAGTTTTCAGTGCATGCATTCATTGTGTTAGTAAAGTGTCATCCTGCTTTTCCAAATTTATTATGTCAGCACACATTCCTCAGCCTTCAGTGCCTTGGCTACTGACTTGCTTTATCACCCAAGATAAGCTCTGCCTCTCCATCTATTTCGCTAGTCTTAACAGCGTCTGTACTAACTTGAGTGTGGGTACCATTTCCCTGTCCCGGAGAGATTGCCGTGCCTGCACACTGGGTGGCAATATTGTACAGTGCATTCTGCAGACGGTGTATTGTTTGTGACACCTTTAAATATAGCCACGGTAAAGCCGCCCCTTGTAAATTGAGAGAGTACTGTACTATGAATGCATCAAAATATTTCAGTTTTTATAAATATGTGAGTGTGTTTGTACCATGTATTTTGCTTAATGCACTTTATTTCATGCTTTTAAAAATTTTTAGTAACTGCTAGGTAGATAAACTACCTTTGATCATGAAAACGGTTTAAGGGAATTTGTTAATTTGAAGTTTTGTAGCCACTCTGACTATTAGAATAGCCTTTAAATTGGGTGTTTAATATTATTTTATAATATAATTATGGTGTGTAGTTCACAGGCCAGAATATCGGTTGTGTGACTTTTAATAGATAATTTAAAGATTAATTATTCAAACACACTTTAGACAGGAATGATTTAAAAGTGTACATAGCAAACCATAGATGTTAGATTAGAATGTATCTGCACATTTTACTAATAGAAATATATGTTCAGTTACTTTTTCTTTAATAATATCGTTAAGATTTGTTTTAAATCTATGTACTCTTTTCTACTTATGTATAATAAAGTTTTAGAGAGACTGTTTGCGTGTTTTAATTTTGTTCTCCTTAATTTTTGATTACTAAAAATGGATTGAATTCTTTATTTTACATATTTGAATCCAAATTTTGGAAAACATGGTAAACAAGGCTAACTTTACTACATTCAGTCTTTATAAGTAGGAATGGGCCCTCAAATCTTGAAGGAGATTTGAGAAAATTTCAGAATGTAGACTAAATCCTTAAAAAATAAAATACATATTTGGTGAAAATTTTTGTAGAGCTATGAAAATGTGTATTGGTGTTTAGAACCAATTATAGGATGAACCTAACAACATTTGACTGAATGTATGAATGTTATATTATATTTCATCCTATGTTCATAATTTTTTTCAAAGATTTGGGATTTAAAGGTAAAATGGAGATACAGATTTATAAAATAGTGGATTTGATCCAACTGAATAAGATTTATTCATTTGAGGCCGGTACGTTGACTACGTAGGTGGAGGCTCTCGCTGTTACCTTTCTTCAGAGTATGATCAAATTAATCTTGAAGAAACTATTAAATTAGTTCAATTTTTGTATTGTGTTGCTTTACTAATATTTTTTAGAAGGTCAGTGATGTACTAAGACTAAATAAACATTATAGTGCTTCTCTCAAGAACACCTCCTCAAACCCACGAATTTAGAATAAGAGTAAAAAAATGCATTTAATTGAAAATGGAATTTTTAGTGTAAAAGTTTATTTCTAAACATTCTCAAAACCATAAGCAATGTCCGGAGAGAAAGGGACAAACCTACTAAAAGCTAGATCTCTGCAGATAATTGTCCAGCTAGTTTGAAAGCATAAAAAACAGTTCCTAAAAAGGTCACCCTTTATGTTAATCATTCTCTTCAGAATTTCATTAAGATGGGAGAAAAAAAAACTGAAAATGTGAAACATTTATAATCATGACTGGTGTCGAATCCCAGAAAATATATGTAAGATAAAAATTAATTCTCATTTATGATAAAACACATTAATAGTATAAAGTTAAACTTTTTGGGCCAAAACTTGAACAAAACAATGTGTTCTGTTTTTATTACTACTACCACAGCTAAGACAAACTTAATTCTAGGACAAACACAACCAAACCATTAATTTAATTAATTGGAAGAAAATTAACTCCATTTAGCTCTGATAACAGTATCAAATAGATTGCTGTTTTTAAAATTTTAATCAGTCCATGGTAACTTGGGTCATTTCTGACAAATGAAAGCTCACTAAAAAGACTTCTACCTTTGGTCAATTTGATGCTTTTTTGGTTAGTTATACAAGTGAAGTCAATTTGCTTCTCATTTGTCAAAGTGACAAAACAGAGTTTGATGAATTTAGAACCATTTTTAAGTAATTTATCATCAGACAGAAAAAAACCGATGTTACTGTAAATTAACTATAACATTATTTATGTACAAGACTGGAGTGGGTAAGCTTATGATAATTTCCTCACTCATCTGATATATAACTATTAATATTAATCACCCTGTTAATTACTTCAACCCATACTAAACTATTGAAAATAAAATTAAAATATACAATCACAAATTAATTTTTTTTTCCTAAACATATTTTACTTTTCTCCATACATAATTACATTAATATACAACTATTGTTTATTATTTTTACAAGTAGCACATTTAATTATAATTATTTACACTAGGTAATTTTTTTAAAATATTTTTCAAGGTTTTATTAACATGGTTTATTCAAATTACATTAAGATAATTATTAAAATCATGATTAGGTTTTGTTGGAGATTATTTTAATAGTAATTTTATTAGGTTTAGCTGTATCCACTAATAGTGTTGATTTGTGTATATGTAAATATATAGTTAACATTCATTGGTGGTGTAGTCATTCTTTCATTCAAACCAATGGTAGTTTTATTTCCTCAGAATGTTATGGTTAAAATATGACAAAACTCACAGAACACATACTTGAAAATGTTATTGAAAATATATTTGTTAACATATGTTAAAAGTTTTATTCGTGGCAATTTTCAATGTGTTTTATTGATGATGTTGAGACAAATATATTCCAATAATTTAAAAAATATATCTTTACTATGTACTAATACTACCCCTACCAGCTCTCAATCTACGTGTATTTCATTTAACTGTTTTTTTTAATGTGATGGTACTACTCCCTACATTAATTTTCAAATTTGTGTGGTCATTTGTTTAGTACATTGGTTTTCAACCTTTTTAAGATGACGCCGCCCTCCACCTAGTATATAATATTCCCTCTCCTTCCACCCATATTTTTTTGGGGTGGTTATAAAAAAAACTTTAAAAGATTTGTTTTAGAGTCACTTCTTTATTTTATTATCTGATAGTGATATTAAATGACCAGCACGAGGTAAAGTTTCAAAGCTCTGATATGTTGCCGTTTTGTGAGCATTTTGATGGTGTCACATGAAGTCGCAATCGTAGTTGAGGGGCTGGGTAGAGAGGTGAATTGTGCTTGTGGGCTTTAAAATAACCATGAACATGTGCAGCTTTCATTTGGCTAGTCACTTAATAGATTAAAAATTGCAACTGTAGGCAGTGTTGCCAATACCGCAAGGAAAAAACCTTACTTTGGAAAAGGGATTGAAATAAAAAAAAAGTCAAATTCTTAAACAATTAGGAAATAACATTAAAAACTAGTTAACAGTTCCCTTGAAAATGCTTCACACCTCCCCAAAAGGACGTGTACCCCAGGTTGGAAACCACTGGTTTAGAGCTATGTGGTTAAATTACATGCCATTGGATTTGCTAGGGCAGATTGCACTGCAAAGAAACAGGTTGGCACTTAAAAGAGCAAATGTTACCAAGAAAGGTATCTACAGTATATTTTGTTCTTGCTAACCATTAATATTTATTATATCCATTGTTTATAGCAAATAAGAACAGTTTAAAAGAGATCCCAATTAAGTAAATATATTAGTTTTTAGCCATCTCTTTCCTTAACCCTGACCATTTCTTTGATTTCTTAAGGGAAAAATTATGTTTAGTATGTGCAACCATTTTTAGGAATGCACCTACTAAATAGACCGAGAGCTGCTGGTATGTACTTTTTTTTTAACAAATACGTGACCCTTAGTAGGGCTAGGCTATTAGCATCTGTAACAGCACTTATATTAAACTCATCACTCGCACTATGAGAGAATAAAATATTAAAAACTATAATATTTAAAAATCATCTAGAGCAGAGCGCTTCTTCATATCTCCCACATTTTCAAGACTACCTTAAATTTTGGCAAATAATTCCTTACACTTATGGCGAAATTCCCCAAGATGTTCACTATCATACCATCAAATATATATATTTTTTAAAGGGGGGTTAATCTTACACATTTATATCACTACTATCATTATCGTTCAACTCCTGTTTCAACTAATCAACGTTCCTACGTCTACCCGAACTGGTCCCACTTCTGGCACAATTATTCTTAAACTCGTTGCTTCTATGTCAAAGAAAACCACATTTAATATATTTTAAGTATTTAAAGGTGTAACAACAAAAGGATCACTGCCTATTATAATTTATTTTTTTCATAATAATTAATTCTTTCCTACATTCAGACATTTACTACTATGTTAATACCTTTAAAAATAAGCGTAAAAGCAAAAACATTTGTCATCAGGCCTAAAACTGCCACTGATTTAATAAATATCATAGAACGTGTATTATAGTTTATTATTTATACTATACATCCATGTGCTATACAAAATGCTATCTACAGGGGGATGCTGTCCTTATAAATGCAATTTTGTTGAGGCAGCTATGTAACAAATACAGCCATGTTGACACTAAGTATATAATATCTATTATAACAATCACACACACCTTTCGTCAACAGGGTTGCCACCCACCTGAAAAATGGAGAATTTTTTGTTTTTGGAAAAAATGATGAATTTCACAACAAAACAACTAAAAAATTACTCTAATATTTGTAAATTTGATCTGTGTATAGAAGAGAAAGCAAAATGAAGAACTATTAACAACCGATTCAAATAATGTTTATATTCCCCCCATTCTCCTAGAACATTGGGTTGCATAATGATTGCAGGTATTGTCCTCCATCAAGGTAATATCAATATCCTATTTTAAACACCAAGTATGAAATTAGCCCCACAATGGTCACTTTTATGAAAAATGTGATTTAATTTATCTACCGGTACTATACTTTCCTCTAAGGTGTAAACAAAAAAATCTAATAAAAACCATGGGAGATTTTATTTTAATAGACGAGTGGCAACCCTGATCTGAGGACCTTATTGATATGGACATAAAATATTTTATATCAAGTTTACGTTGGGCAAACATTGTGTTATATTAGTGGGTATTTAACCTTTTCCTCACAATCTGACACACAAAACAATATTAGCTCAGAAATTGTAACAGTAGGTAAATTTGTATATAGGTATGATAATTTTGTATTACTAATTCTACAACTCTTAACATTGTTACTATAACATTTTCTACTTATTTTTATATTATTACAAATTTATTTTGATACATAGATACTTCAAAATATGTATCTAATAATCATTATATAATATGTTCTTAATAGTTAAGGCTGTGAATTATTGTCTTACGTTGCCCAGAGATGAGATATATTCATCATGCTGCCATCATAATAATATTACATTGTAGTATTACATTGTTTTCTAACCTAAACTGTTTATACAACATTGAAAAAAAAAAAACTTTGGCTTTACTCTATATATATTCTTAAAAGAAACTTATTCTTATTGTTTTAAAATATGTTCGAATTAATTGAGGTGCTTAAGTCCAATGGCGCAGGAAAGTTTTTATTTGGGGAGTTAAATAAGTTCATGTGCTTTTATAGGGGGATAACAGTTTTGGGATTAAAAAATACAGAAAAATGTAATACTTAACGGTCTCATTGTGCGTATTTCTCATTTATTTTAGGCATGCTAAACATTAGAATAAATAACACACAAAACAAATTAAGAAAAATCATAACTGATACAGTTCAACTAAAAATTATAACACTAAAAATAATATAAAATTTCCAAACACCTTTACCCTAAATTCGTTACTAGCTTTAAAACCACTAACTAATTTTACAATTTAAAAGTTTGTTGAGCCTCCCAGGGTATGCATTTAGCAGACATGTGATTTAGTCTATGTTTCCTTATCGTGGAGAGAAGATAGTTTTTTTATGCATCCAAGCATTGAAAAGCTTCTTTCTGCAATTGCAGATGTAGCTGGTATCACTTTCAGAGTTTTCAAAATTTCTTCAGCATATGCTCCAAACATATTTTATTTTTATTATGCTAACTTGGTGTAAACTTTGTATCTTGCCTCAACAAGATCTTTACATTATCTAAAAGTATTATTATATTATTTTGGGGGGAGGGGTATAAAGTTTCATATAATATAATATACTTTTTACTCCCTTCAATTCTTTGGGGAGATAAAATTTACCGCCATATCCCACGTTCCTGCGCCACTGCTTAGGTCTGCCCAAATAGTGAGCTACAAATCACGTTTAACTCACCCGATTTTGCTCTGCATGGAAAATAAACTTGGGTGTTGCCATTACTTTAAACTAAATGTGAAAAACACTTCAATATACTGGATAAACTTTGACAAGGGTTGATCAATGGTTTTATTTTGTTGTAGAAAAATAACAGTTAATGTTTACCCTTGTTTCTGTTACAGAATCCTATTCAGAGATAAAACAGTGTTATATAAATATAAAAGCAAACATTAGTTGTAAGGAATATAACTTGTTACTTCCTAAAATTAGATTTTATGAATGTATACATAAATAAACTATTTATTCAAAAGCTTGTCACTTGAAGATAACAATGTTGGTATGCAAGGATTGTATTTACCAGTGGTGTCTGGTTCATTGTTGCTGCTAGCAATCAGGCCTATAAGTGAAATAATTTCATTGATAAGAATATACCTATAAAATTATTTAATATAATATTTTGATTTTGTAATGATATTGTTTTATCTACCCCTTAGTTAGAAATTAAGGTTTTTTATTTAAATTAGTTTACAGATCTCTCTTATTTAAATATTGCATTCAAACTTATCATGTAAGAAAGACTAGCTTACAGAAGAAAAATTAATATAATGATTTATGACCTTGCATTTTTTTTATCAAGCTATATTTGAGTACTGAGTAGCTGCCGACGCATTGATATGCATTATTTGGGAACATTTACAGTTTCATAATTTTAGGAAATTGTTGTTTCCTTTGCATGGCGCTTTAGAATGGTTGCTAACCGCTATGCACAAACACCTCTGATTGATGGATAAAGTTCTGCATGTCGCACTCAAGGATACAAGACAAAGATCTATAGCTTGGGATGTTTACAAGACGGCTCAGCTCACCTCAGTCCCTTGTATCGAGAGCAACGCACATGTGTATGCTGTGTCCCCAGTTTTAAAGAAACTATTACTAGAGTAATACACTTAGATGTTAACTCTTCAGTCTTCCTTTTAAATGATAGAAACATAATCAAATCCAAACCTGTAATAACTATACAGGGTGTTTCAGTGAAAGCGTGCAAAAATTAAACAGGACATGAGATGCTCTACTGGACATTTTGAGATAAGGAACATGTGGTCTGCAAAGCCAGCTAAGGGGGATATGGGCCTAAACATGTGGGGGAGGGCCTGAAGGCTATTTTGTATGGATATATCTCAAACCACTTGTATATGAGACCCCAGTGGACACAGACTATTATTTAATTGTAACTAAATCAATTGACAATGCAAAAAACTGTACTGAATTAATTGTTAAGGTTCGAGATATAGTGAACTTGATCAAAAAGAGTGTCAATGCAAGTGACGAGTTACGGAAAAGACAAATTGAAATGGGATTGAAAAAAGGCCAAATCAAAAAAAAATTATTCTTGATGTTCGCACAAGATGGAATTTATCCTTCTATATTTTACAGCGATTCATGGAGTTAGTGTCCATTTTAGGGGCAATACTTTGACTCAACTGGAAGCCCCCCCAATGGTCTTAAGGAGTGAACTAAATTGTATCAAAGAAATGGTAGAATTACTATGCCCATTTGAGAAGTTAACAAAATAAATTTCGGGAGATAGCTACGTGAGTGACGGTGAGCAAAGTTATTCCACTAGTTAGTTGCATCCGAGAAGCAATAGAAAATATGAAACCTAAAAATGGAATGATTACACAATTTAGAAGGTTTGATAACCTTGAGCATTCCACTATACTTGCCATTTCAACTACTCTCGACCCTAGATTTAAGTTCATGCATTTCAAAGATGTCACTACCAAAAGCAAAGTAATTAATTACTTAAATAAATATGTGCGGGTAAATAACAGCTTGCCTACATCAAGGTATGACACTTCTGATGAGTTGATAATAATGATTTGAAATTTGATATTTGGACACACAAAATATGAAAAATAAATTATCTTCTACAACTACAAGAACCCTCAGCGAAACAGGGGTTCAGATGTATCTGTCATCTCCTGTCACACCAATTAAAAGAGAGACTTCATTGAAATCTGGGAGGATATGAAGTCTCTTTTTCCAACACTTGAAAAGATTGCAAAGATATACCTCCCCATCGTTGTCACGTCTGTGCCGAGCGAACGCTTGTTCTCGGAAGCTGGGGCAGCTATCACCCAGGAAAGAAATAGGCTTCCGGGAACTAGTTTGTCTAAGCTTCTTTTCCTTCACTCCTTTCAAATTTGTTACATAAATTAAACTAAAGAAATATTTGTACCATCTAAGATCTTTTTTTTAGTTTGGTGGTCTAGTTTAAGTTAAGTTAGTTAAATTAAGCATTGATTAGTGTCAGTAAACATTTCATTCACCTAATATTTAGGGTTGGAAATGTTTGATTTATGCTGGTATGAATGAATATATAGGAACATTTTATGTGAAATTTCTGATGATTATATGAACATTTCTAGTTCTTATTTGTGTTTTTAGAGATCTGTGATCTTACTTTAAATCGTAAAACATAAAGTGAGGTCACTTTTCTATAATATTTCTAAACATCGATGTATCGTTCTTATGGCCGATGTTTTTAAGAACGATCTTGCATCCCTACCTTGTGTCCAGTTTAATTTTTGTGCGTTCAGTGAAACAACCTGTATAGGTGGCAAGTCACACAATTTAAACATTGAGCAAATAAAAGTTGAATCAACACATTATGAGGAATAATTCTTTAACTGCACGACCCAGAGAGTGAATAGGGAACAATAAATTAAATTTCATTGAACCACAACAGCTTTTTAAACATTTAAAATTTTAAGAACTCTTTTATGTTCTTGTATTGCCAAGAATAGTGAGAAATACCGGCCCTGGCAGCTATTGGTGATGTATTGCTTAGATAAATGCTGCTCTTTTTGGGAAATGAGGTAATCTGTACTTGTCACTTCTTTGGATCAAGAGAAAACAGAAATATGTGTGTGAGAGAGTCACTTATTATACCCAAGAGTTTAGGACTAACCAGTCACTTTCTGTAGTCATTGAAACACTAGCTGGAATTACACTTTTATATTTACACTTTGTAACATTTGATAATTTTGTTTCATCATTGATTTAGCACATTTAGGGCATGGCCATACTTAGAACAAAATTCTGCGACCAGGATGCTAGAATACCAAACAATGTTATTTATATGGGTCACCAAAAGTGGCTTACATTTGCAACATAATCACAGCCAATAGTCAAAGGTCATTTAGTATGCCCACCCTAATGTATTGTAACAATTCATTGTGTCCTGGCGGCCTAGTCACGAGTATGTCTGTAGCCCTGGTGACCATTGTAATTAAATGTTAAAAATTTTGAATCCGACATCACAAATTAGTAATTTACTCTCAAAGAAAAACAAGTTTTCACTTTTGAGGTACACAATTGCATATAATTAAGAAGGGGTAGGAACATTAAAAGACATAAAAGGAAAGCTACACTTTATTTGTCGTAACTGTTTCAATTATATTTCCTCTACTCTACCTTTTATCATGTATAAAACTAGAAGGGCCACTATATTTTATCTACAAAGACAACAAAGAAATATTTTTACATTCAACACATGCTTTATTAGTAACTTAAGGTGAGGATGCAGGGAATGCAACATAAGGGCAGTGTTTCTCCAGTTTTTGTATCAAAACTTTTTTTGGTCATAATCAAATAGTTATTGAGTAAAAACATTGAGTTTAATTTTCTTTGCATGGTGATATTAACAGTTCTTGAATATCTGTTAAAGGGTGTCCAGAAATGTATTGACAACTTTTTCTCTTCATTTAAAAAGTGTGTCATCTAATGCCACTATTCTCATGACAGACGTTCAACAACTGTTGATATTACCATGCAAAGAGAATTAAACATTATATTTCTACTCGAGTAATATTTTATTTATTTTGGCAAAAAAAAAGTTTTGCTGTAAAACCTGTAAAAACACAGGCCTTTTCTCACATTCCCCTAATTCACCGCCCTAATTAACTGAGGTAGAAATTAAGAGGTCAACCAAGAGGTAATTTGTTGTTGGCCTGTTGATAATATAGGAAAACCACTCTCTGGCATTTGACTACTATGCTAACCAAGTCGAATACCATCTTCCTATTCAAAATCAGGAATCCAAATAATCAATATTTTTTTCGGCTGTGATGTGTATCAAAGATTTTGAACACCTCACTGAGAGATTTAAACACCACTTTAAATAGGGAGTAAAATAAAATATACACCACTTGCTGGTTATAACACCATCATTTATACCACGGATTCAGATATACTGGAGGTCTTTCTTTATCCCTGAAAAATTGTTATGTCACATATTAAGAAACAAAAATATTGTGTAAAGCATTATCAATGCAAAAAAGATGGAGGGAAGTGATATATAAATGGAATTAGAAGAAGAGCCGATCAACGCTGTGTTAGATCCAGGAATTAGAAGAAGAGCCAATCAATGCCGTGTTAGATACAGGAATTAGAAGAAGAGCCAATCAATGCTGTGTTAGATCCAGGAATTAGAAGAAGAGCCAATCAATGCTGTGTTAGATCCAGGAATTAGAAGAAGAGCCAATCAACGCTGTGTTAGATCCAGGAATTAGAAGAAGAGCCAATCAATGCTGGGTTAGATCCAGGAATTAGAAGAAGAGCCAATCAACGCTGGGTTAGATCCAGGAATTAGAAGAAGAGCCAATCAACGCTGGGTTAGATCCAGGAATTAGAAGAAGAGCCAATCAATGCTGGGTTAGATCCAGGAATTAGAAGAAGAGCCAATCAACGCTGTGTTAGATTCAGGAAGCACTACAAGGCTAAAGACTGATTTGATGGTTAGAGAGGCATAGCGGGATTTTGGCCAAGTAAAGCCTATTAATTTTGTTTTGCTAAAAATATTATCTTCAAAAGAAGATTCTCTTATAAAAAATTACTGTATTTTTAAAAAAGTAATTAGATAAATGTATTGAATATTTTTATGGTATGGTATTTTACATGGAAATGAAAGAATTTTTGAAAATTGTGTTTGAACATCCAGTAGGTACAGTAGCCCCATGGCTTCTTTGGTGCTGACTGACAGCTCACAGCTGACTTCTGACAGTCAACTTTTAGATACATACCTAAATTTTAAGTGTCAAAAGTGACAGCTGCTAAACACATGTTTTTGCAGATAATCTTGTTCGGCGTAGGAATACGTAATTTGGTTTGGTAATTTTTTTAAACTGATAGTTAGCACCAAAGAAGCCATGGGGCTACTGTATCTAAGTACAGTATGTATTAACATTATTTGTTCCATCAGTAACTATCCTTGTAGCATGCTTCTTGTATTTGTTGTTGTTGTTGATATGTTTATCATGCTCAGTAGTTTAAAATCAGAACCCTAGCTTAGTCAGTAGCTTGTCTATCTACTGAGCTAAGGGTCTCGTGTTCAATTCCTGGCATTGGTGAAATGTGGGTTTATCCTTTCACGGTGATGAATTAACGGCTGGGGACTGGATGTTGTGTGTCCTAGTCTAAGTAAGATGATAAGGCATATGAAGCTATGACAGACCTAGTAAGCCGGTAGTGGAAAATACATGGCTTGAATAAAAAAGTGACCCAGGTCACATGCTAGAAACAGCAATGGATGTAAAGTATTTTAAAATGAGAAGAGTTTTTAGTCTATTAAATCATAACTATTGTAGAAAATAATTGAGTCAGCTGTTATAGTGAGGTTTTCTTATAACGAGGGTTGTATCCCTACTCCATGCATCTGCATAATATGAGGGGAGCGGGGTGAATTCAATCAACAACTTAGGGCAGTGCATCTAACAGAGCTAAAAGTCTAAGGTTTTATTTGTGGAAGGACCGAAAAAATATCACTTTTAATCTGTGTTCACAAAGTCTTTAAATGATGGTCTGTTGTCTGATGTTGTATTTCGTATAATTAAGTAATGTTTGATTAATGGGTTTTTTTAAAATTTATAATTGCTGATATGATAGTAGAAGCGATTTTTTTTTCTAAAAAAAAGTTTTATCTCAATAGCCAACACACTACCACCGAGTCAAACAGAATTGGTTCAATAAAGTAAGTTTAATAATATAGCTAAATACCTAATATAAATTTCATTAAACTGAATTTAAAAATGATATTGTCACTAGCAATAGACACCACTGGTGTTTACAACAATCAGATTTTATTAAAATGATATACTGATAATGCAATGAAGGGCAATTTTTTATGAGGTATCCAATGCAAATAATGAATCAATCACTGGTATTAAATTAACGTCTTTATAATATGATTCAGTAACAAATTTTTTTGATGATGCATAAAATGCTGCTAAAAAATTATGTAGAATTTAAAAAAAATGCTATTAGCTTACAGGTAAAGAAACTTAAAATCTCAATAGTTTTTTTTACCTTGATTATATTTGTTGGGATAATAGTAGTGATATTTAAGTGTTTTTCTTGTTTTAAACTTTTAGCTATTCCAAATACCATTATTGTTTGGATTTATAAAGAAGTGAACTTAAATATTATTTATCTATTTTATTTCATCTAAAAATCTGAAAATAAAGTTATGTTTCTTAAAAATTAACATTTTAAGTGTATCAAAATTTCAACAAAATAATACTTATAGTTTGTTGTTATTAATATATTCCAGATTTTAAAATAAAGTGTTTGTTCAAGAGTAAAACTATTGATATTTGTAATTTATTTTAGGTTATCCTTGTTATGCTCCGTTAATTGTACATTAAGTTTGTTTATGTAGCTTGCTCTTCTCTCTACCTTAAGAAAAAATTATGTATCTACAAGGAAAACCTCACCTCTCTCTATGAGGCAATTTTATTATATTTGGAAGAAGGTACAGCCATTATCTCTCAGTTCAGTGGCAGCAATGTGAAGTGTAAAATGTGTTTTTCTTTTCACTAGTAAAGCCATATTTTGTTTGTTCCTTTTGTATGTTTCTAGACACCTTTACTGTACCTTCCTCCAAACATCAAGAAAATAATAGAAATCTATCATGCAGAAAGAATAATTGTCTCTTGAAAAACTACTACAATTTCACAAACTTGGTATGCAATCACAGTTGCCATGTAAAAAAAAATTCATAGTAGGCCCTATTTGACTACTGTGATGGAAATTCAATATACGCTACACAAACAAGCTTAAATAACTCTTAGTTTCACGGGTCGATTTGATCAGTTTTGTCTCCTATGGTTAAAAGTGCCAGAGCTGATTCTACAAAGGTGGTAACATAAATCACCAGTTACAAAAATGATGAAATAGCTGTAACATTCTTATTACCCAAAATCTGAAAAATACTTGGCACCCTTCGCATGCAAATAGTCTGTGGCATTAAAATGGCTTAATGCAGTAATGCTTGATCATTCTCTAGAGAGACTCTTACTTTTATAAAAAATGAATACTGTCTATTCATAAATAAAGATGGTTTCAATCGTGAAAAAAAGTGCTGTATCATAAGTAATTTAGAGGAAATATACCCACATTTGTGTGGAGAGAGAGTGCAAAACCATTAAGGAAAACTTTCTTCGGTACATCCAACCAAGATTCGAACCCCAATCTCTCTATCATTGGAAAGCCAGACTAGATGAACTTGAATTTTAGTCCACGTAACCACTGATATGGGTCTTAAAACATTTATTAAGCTAAATTAAATTACTAATTTAAGCAAAACGAGGAGCCTTCTACAAGAGTAGCCCACACTTTGTCAAGATTAAATCACTTGTATTTGAAAATGTATTTATTGCACTGAGGAACAAAACTAAATATTAATAAAGAGGCTGCATTAGCTCTCAAATAATGTAAAACACCATCTTAGTGTCAATCACAACAAAATGACTAGAATGTTTCCACCACATTGGGTTATTCCTTCAATATTCTGTAGCACACTCGATAGGATTCAAATCCCCAAAAACATTCAGTTCGTAAAGGCTGGCAAAGGTGATGAAGAAGAGATACCATCCCATTAGGATGAGTCCATATTTCTTGTCGAGTTTCCAGCCGTTCAGATGGGTCGCTACCACCAGGAACAAAACAGTGGAGAGGAGGGAGAGGGTGGAGTAAGTTAGTCCTGAAACAATGGAGGTAAGATTCAGGATCATAATCATATTATTAGAGGTAAGCAAAGCCCAATTTTTGTTGTTTTGAAGCAAAGCCAAATCAAATACTATATATTAAATGGTCCTGGAGGCGAATTGAAGCTGAAACATATTTTTTGTTTTATAATGAATTTTTCTAAAATATTTATATAACTTTATAGATACTAAATATAAACTCCATGGCATTATCTTGCATAAAATGTAGTTAAGAGCCGCATGTGGCTTGCGGGGTGTGCACAGCTGATCTAAAGTATAATACATAATTATTGTGTGTAGTGAGAATAGGTTTTCATTAGTACTCATAATGTACCCAATGTGTATCAAGTTTATTTATATAGTTGCTATAATTATAACTGGAAGAAGAAACAAATAAAAGGAACACACACAATATGGCTTTAACAATGAAAATAGGAATAGAGCTTAGACTTTAGGTACACTGCTGCCACTGGACAAAGAGGTAATGAAGTATTGAATGTGAGAAGCACAAATGACTAAATAGATTAACCTTGACAGGCTCTAGTCAACACTTTACTGTCCAGTAATAAAATGATTAATTTTACCTTTGCTGAAGACATTGACATGACTTCCAGGCTTTATAAGAGCTGTTTGAATAAACCACGGCAATCCCAAACAGACAAGAATGTCAAACACATTGCTACCAACTGCGTTAGATACCGCCATGTCTCCATAACCTGGAACAAATGCATAGTTAATATTTTTTACTGAGCAGACAAACAAATAAAATAGCAATGCCTCTTACCCACTTTGGTGGTCGCATGGTTTAAGACACTACTCTCGCAATAGACTAGACTGCTGAAGACGAGGTTATAAGGGTTCAATCTAAGTTGGGTGTACTGAGGGTAGTTTTACCTAAACGGTTTTCAACTCTGCCTCCATGCAAATATGGGTACACTTCTTATAAATATGATCTCCCTAATCCCTAAAACTATTGTTTCACTAATATACATACATACATACATACATTATAACATACCTTCTTTAACAACTGCCAAACTTGAGAGAGCGTCTGGCACGCTCACTCCTGCGGCTACAAAGGTTAGCCCCATAACCGTGTCTGGAATACCCAGGGTACTGCCTGGAATAGACAGATCAGTAATGTTTTCTTTGTGAGACAAGGAACATGTAGACTTTTGTAAAACAAAACATTTGCTAAAATTGCATAAATTTGAACTTTACATCACAAAAATTATATTAGGTGATGTAACATTGATAATTAAAAAACTTGTCTAAAATTATTATAAAAACAATATATCCAAAATAAATTATGTAATTAGATAACTTTCAGATTAGTGCTTGTAGTAGTAGTAAAAAAATATTTGGTTAGGGGGCCTATCACATGTCTTATTTTACTTTATATAAGGGGTGTGCAAAACTTCTGCTTAGTTTAGGAGAAAATAAATATAAACTTCGCTTCAAAAATAATTGAGCTATAGCAATGACGCTAATAAAACTTTTGACAGTTAAAATTCTCAGTTTATGTTCAATTTATTGCTGTTCAGAGCTGTTACACAAATTATTATCGATATGAGAAAGATTTTAAGTAATAGAATTGCATGTTGTGATAACAACTTTATTTATCAAATTAGGATTAAATATAACAAACAATTGTGCACTAAAACATTTTATAAGTGATTTTAGTCCACACAGCTATAAATAAACACAATATATATATATACAATTATTTTTAAATTTCAAGCATGAGACAATTAACCAAAAATATTTAAATTTGGATTTGGCTTTGAGAATATTTGATTTGATTTGGGTTTGCTTCGAAATGAAAAGGTGGACTTCACACACCCCTAATTTATATTCCCTCTGAATAATTAGAGGAGTTACAATATAAAACATATCCTATTGTATAATGGTTTTGGTGTACAACTGAAAATTAGACTCTTAACACACAAAGGTGTTTGTTGGCACACTTATTTGGGTACTAAGGAAATAAGAGCTATCGAATGGGATGGCCAACCAAAAAGCGTCAAATTTGGTGTTGCCAAACATCCAGTAAAATAATTCATACTTTTTATATTTTAATAATAATATTAACTACATTAGTTCCACTTCAAAACAAAAATCTCCATAAAGAACCTCTAATTAGCTTTTAATTTTAATTATGTAGTTTGCTTATGATTGTTGGGGTAACATCCCTCAAACCCAGGATGTTGAACAAGAAGCAATAGCCAAAATTAACAGTCATTTTCAAGGAACAGAAAACCTCAAACAGAATTTTAATCAATATATACTTTTAGGTTCATAAGGGTTCTTATTGATTCTTAAAAGTTCTAAATGTTTATAATCATGTTTTACAGGTGCATTTTACATCCTTCTTTCTTTAACTTAACTTTGATTTGAAACACTCAATTTATTTTCCTTTTCCCGGGAATTTTTGTTAAATATTTATGCATTTGAAAAAAAAAAACTGGAACTGGAACCGAATTAAGAACCAAATAGAACATTAATTTTTCTTGAATAGGAACCAGTACTGGAACATTAATCTAAAAACAGCCCGAGTGTGGTTACATTTGCTGTTGCCATCTTACCTATAACTGTAATCATCCATACCATGATGTAAGAGTAGAAAGAAATCCAAACCATAGACACAACAAACGTGAAGGGATACCACTGCCGCCATTTCTCTTGTTTGCAGTCCGGTATTGTTGCCCGACATAGGAAATGAATTGGCACTGTCACGCCCCAAGAGATTTTTGCCATCAAGCCCTCATCAGTTGGCATTATTAAGGGAGAAACCTGAAATAGATATCCATGATCAAAAAAAGGAATTTGACTATGTGAATCATGTTCTAAAATTCAAAGCGTTATTATAAATTGTTAAATTGCCCTTATTTGTTGCTAAACCAATTTGTAGCTTAAATTCTTTGAAAAACTAAATAAATAGCATTAGTCTTCATCATCAACTGTTTTCAGCCTGTGGCAGGGTCAGCTTAGTGAAATGTCTCCATCTTCCACCAACTTGCACACTTTCTGTTTCTGCTCCTCCCAGCTCTTGCTTGGCCGCCCTTGCGGTCTTTTTCCTACATATTGGTACTTCATCTCCATCATTCTCTTTGGTATTCTCTCCTTTTCCATCCTCATAACATGATCAAACCATCTCAGTCTTTCTTCCTCTACTATCTCATGTACTCCTACTTATTCCCCAGAAAACATTTCCTTGAGGAAGAAAACCTATTCACATTTCGAAATATATTTTGCTATATATGGAAGAATCTACAGGAAAGAGTGATAGGAACAAATAAAAGGAAATCAAACACAATATGGTTTTGACAATGAAAAGAGCACATTTCATACTTTACATTCCTGCCACTAGACAAAGAGGCAATGGGTGCCTCTTGAAGGAAATCAAGGGATGATCAACTTCCTTTAGGAAACAGACATTACCTCTTTGTTCAGTGTTGTCAATGTAAAGTGTAGAGCTATTTCAAATTTTTGTTTGTGTACCATTTGACTATATTAACATAAAAACACTCTCTTATTCAACCTAATTCTAAAATTGAAGCGCTGTTAAGTCTCTTTAAACCAGATATAGCTTGGACCATTTTTGTGTTGATGTAACCAGGAATACCAAGACCTCCTAAAAGAGAATATAGAAGAAGAGATGGTTTAGTGTGAGCTGATTGGGGGAAAGATTTCTCAAAGCCCTCACTTCGCGGGGATACCCAACTGCCCTAACATCTATCTATCTATCACGACAGCAAATCCTGTCCACACCCACAATACATGATTTTCTGACCTCGTTTTTCTTAAATTAGGTTATCATTGGGAAGATAATTATAATATTAAAAAAGATCTAGTTTAATATATTTTGTTGCTTTACACTAAGCTACAACAGTCAGTGAACAATAATTTACATTCATTACTGTTTACAGCTTGTGGCCCGAGTCAGTTTTTTATTCAATTTATATATTTTACGCTACCAGCTTGCTAGGCCTGTCATAGCTTCATATGCCTTATAATTTAACTTAAGGCTAACCCAAGCACAACATCCAGTCCCTGGCCATTAATGTATCACTGTGAAAGGGTAAGCATACATTTCACCAATGATAAATTTTTCGGCCATGCCAGGAATCGACCCCGGGACCCTTAGCTCAGTAGACAGTCATACTACCGACTGAGCTTAGGTGTTGGATAGTTGGTGAACAATAATAATACGATGAATTTAACGTAGGGTCCGAACCACGGTGGAGGCCTGGCATTCCACAATATAATTGTTATAACACACGTTAAAGTAAATGAAGAAAAATTTAAGGTTATGGAATTATTTTTTTAATAAAACTCACTGATACAATAAACATTATGATAATGATAATTAAAAATAATATATATTAATAATGGAAGTAAACGTTTCTTATTTTTATATTGATACTTTAATTAAGATGTGACCTGCGTCGGTGGTCGCATGGTCTAAGGCATCACTTTCTCAATAGACAATTGCCGATGACAGGGAGATCAGTCTTCTAATCAGAAGGTTTTCCCTAAATGGTTTTCCATTCTATCTCCACGCAAAACCAGGTACACATCCTCTAAATTCAACCTTCCCGCATAACCCATTAGAGTAATTGGTTTGTATAAATTGCAAAAAAGAGTCAATAAAAATTAATAAAGCACAGTACCCAAGGAGGAAGAATGGTGGAAATATAGAGGAAGATGGAGTCATTTTACTAAACTTACCTGATCACAGGCTTGAAACTGTTGTTGGGTTGTTGTTGTTGAACTAAGGTATATTTACGTGTGTGTCAAAGGGGTCCTTAAGACTTCCATCAGCCCAGTCAAGCACTGTTAAACACAGCTCAGTTTGAAACTTAATTACAACAATAATTTAAAGATTATTTTATATATTTGTGTAATTATATTGTCGCTTTGGTATGAAGGCAAGAGCCTTACCTCATTTGGGTTGGACTCCCTTGCTTTATAATACTCTGTTTGGATTGGTGGAGGTGGGAGTGTTGGAGCACCACTGGGTTGTTGCGGCTGGGATACAGGTTCCTTGGTGACTGCATCGCCTGGAAACACACCTGTATAAGTGGCACATTCAGTTACATACTTTGGATTGAATAAACATTTAATATCTCTATAAAAATACCTCTAGGCTTATAGTTTTAATTTAGAATAGGAGGGATAGCCAGCACACTTAACTTAGTGATACTGTACTGGAGTAGAAATTGTTTAGATAAAACACTAAAGAACACACAGGAGCTTTTTAAGGACAAGCTTTCACTGTCACAGACAGCTTCTTCAGGTCAAGAGATAAGACTGATATTCCTGTTTGGACTACAAGGACAACTTATATCAAAATTATAGTCAATCCTTGAACACTTTCAATAAGGTTTTAGCCGTTTTAAAATAATAATCAAATATTCAAAGCTATTATTTATGCTTTTAGTGAGGATTACTCCATCTAGATATCATATTCTAAAAATTTAAAAATGACACCTGGACACGGGAATCGAACACGTACCAAGCCAAAGGTATTGGGTTCGATTCCCGTGTCCAGGTGTCATTTTTCACTTTTCAGAATATGATATTTTAAAATAGTTTTAACAAGATTTGAATATGACTGGTTTAACTTCATAAATAATAATTAATACTTCATTGCTTTTATTCCATCTAGTAAATATTTCACTTGATAGATATTAAAACCAAAGTCTCCCAGAGAAAATGGTTGTCAAAAAAGCACATCTCCACAGCAATCTTGAGTAGGTACTTCCAACGCCATTTTTTTTTAAACTTTTACATACATAAATGTTTCATCCCAGTTACCCGCAGTGATAACCAAAATTATGAGCTTGCATTGCACTTGGCAGCCATTGTTGGAAACGTTGAGATTTACATCCCAGCATGATACGGTACTTTGAAAATGATTTTCCACATTTGATTTTTAATATGGAGTTTTCCATTTTCTTTGCCCATTAAAATAAGTAATTGATAAATCTTGTATTGAACATTTTAATAAAATAAATTGTCTATTAGTTTAGGTAATGACATTTCTAAACATAATGTTGAATCAGCAGATTAAAAAAAACTGACTTAAACTAGGACAGCATACACATGAATAGTCACCCAACTAACTATGGCCCTCTCAGTAAGATAATATGACACACAAATTATTAATTATTTTAATAATAGGGGATAAAACCAAGGTATCCATAGCCAGCTTTCCTAGTTGCTATTAAAAAACAAATAATACAACAAGACTTAGGACCACCTGTTTCTGTGATCCCTGAAACACCTGCATTGTACCTGCTCCCACTTGACAACCAATGTAAACGCTTTATGTAGAGAACCAGCACTTAAGTGCTTTCATCCACAAGTACAAGGAAGATTGTTTTAGAAAATACTACAAACATATTTCTTTGTGTCAAACATTGATAACATTTTACTTGATTATTAGTGATAATGAAAAAGGTGTGATAATATCTATCAAATTCTATCTGTCATATAAGGCACTTCCTGGGAAAATTGAACTGTAGGTTGACAATTCATAGTTAATTTGTTTTATTATGGTGATGTATCAAAATCCTATCATACCTGTATTAGCGTATCTAAAGCAGAGGTAAATAAGGGGTATTAGAGTATCTTTAAACAGAAATTAGCTGGAGGATAGGAAACAATTATATAGCAAAATTAACAACGATGCACCAAATTAGACCTGGGTAAAATGGGTCATATTTACACATATCAACCAGTATATGACAAAACCAGGGGCGGATTTACTTTGCATGACACCCTGGGCTGAAGCAGCCTTCCGCCTACTTAAGGGCCGTGAAAATTCGAATTTTTATCGGAAATGAAAACCGGAGGTAGTAAATGTCAGTTTGTAACTCAGGTGCCAATATTTTTTTTCATTTAGAGGTCAATTAGGATATCTCGGTTAGAGTTACTCCAGTGCTGTGTACTTGCCGAATTGCTTGTTCTTAATTTAATTTTTCGTGCTTGCAATTTGCGATTTGCCGCCCCACAAATTTGCTCCCCTGGGTTTTATCCCATTAAGCCCATGTGTAAATCCCCACCTGGACAAAACCTGCAGTCAAGCTATATTGGATTTAACCTACTTGTTTGTAACCATACCAGACCCGACTTCTTATTTATAGTATGTTAAGACAAGAGTGCTGTCTTACCAGGTTCTGAGTTAAAGTTGAGAGCCTTCTCGGAGGTAGGGCTGGTGGTATAACTAGGTCTCCTAGATTTGTCTTCCTGGAGGTGCTTGTAAGATACTAGAGCTGACTCTTCTTCTGGAGGAGGGTGCTTACAGGGCACAGGAAGAGTCTGGGCCCAGCGCTCCAACCGAGGGTTGAAGTGGAGAACCACACAGTAGACCACATACATAATCAGCATCAGCAGTGACTCGTCCCTGAGCACATATACAGTTGCTATACCTAGCAATATTACCTCATATTACGAAAATAAGTTTAGAGTGTTTGGAAACAAGATGCTTGAGAAGATATTTGGTCCAAAAAGAAATGAAGATAGGTTCTGGGGAGTGGAGGGTATTACATAATGATGATTTACATAACCTGAACTTATCACAAGACATTGTCAGGATAATCAAATCTCGCCGATTAGAGTGGGCAGGACATGCATCGTGAATGGAAGAATCTAGAACCTTGTTCAGGGTATTGATTGGTAAGCCCAATGGGAAGAGACCTTTGGAAAAACCTTGACACAGATGGGAAGATAACATAATGGACCTGAAAGAGAGAGGGTAGGATGTAATGAGGTGGATTGGATAGAACTATCTCAAGCTAGGGGTAGGAGGTGTAGTTTGGTAAGTAGGGTAATGAACTTTTGAGTTCCTAGTGCCCTAGAATAAGTAACACTTAGCAATAAATATATTATGCTATAATGAAATCTATATTTAGCCTTAGAGGGTAGCAGGTGTTGGCAAAGAATGATTTGAGGACCTACTCATTGAAGGTGTAAGTTGAAGTGAATACAAATTTAATAAAATTTGATTCTGTTTTGATAACATTATATTACCCGCCACCTAACTTTGCTTAGTAAATTGTGTGGTATGATTTTAAAATGATGAAGTTTGTGATATGAAATGTCTCACTTCAAATATATAAATCGTTGTCCCAAACAAGTACTGGTATAACCACAGCCATATTTCCCAATGAGTTCAAGCATATTATGGGGTAGCAATATCCAAGAGTTATAGGTTAAAATACACTCAAAATTTGAATCAGTGATCAACACATATAAGGAATTGACTAGTAATTTTTTCCACATATCTAACCTGTTGAAGGATTTTATTCTATTTAAACAAACTGAGCTATTTGAAACAAAGTAACCCATTGACAAGTTTACCTTGGAGATTTTTATATAGGTGTATACATTTTATAATATATTGATTTGTTACCATTATATTAACCAAAAGTTTGAAATAAAACAGCTGATTGAAATGAGTTCAAGTCATTTCGATAAGCAATATGTGTAGCACTAAAATCAATTGTCTAGGGGTGCCAAACACCTTAAATTGGTTCAAGATCAAATTACCCCAAAAATAATAAAACATCCTTAGAGCCAGATTTATTTCTTAGAGCGGGAATACTACTAATTGTTTAATATTCAAGTGAAAAGTTCCGAGACTTTCTCATAAAACCTGCCCCTTCTTACCAAGAGATAGATCCGTCATAGATGGTGAAGAGCATGACTAATATGGCAACCGAATAGAAGAAGCAGTCCCTGCAAAGTGGCCACCAGTTGAGATAGCACACAGTCTGAGCGCACAGCGCGCACACGGCGATGACAAACATGATGTTGAACACTGCTGAGCCGATCACACCGCTCACCCCGATGTCATCCTGGGCGAAGAACACCCCGATTACCACTGTAGCAAGTTCCGGTGCGGAAGAGCCAGCCGCCATAAAGGTAGCCCCTGCTACGTCCGGGGAGAGCTTCAACTCTTGAAAAAAATATATATATATATAGTTTGGGTTTAGATTAGGAAACCATTTTCATGTTTTGTTGTGTTTTTTTTAATCGATTAGTTACCATACTTGTTAACTGTTGGATTATCGTTAGAAGAAACTTTTAAAAAATGTGGTCAACATTGATAACATTTTACGATAAAATTAATGTTATTTTATAGATATTGATATAATTTATTAAAAGTGACAGCTACAATTACGTACTTTGACATAAGAATGAATACCTGGTTGAGAGGAGATCTAATAACTTTTCTAGCTTTCCTAATGAAATTGGACTAGCTATCAACAATATAGATAAACAAAAGGCACTGTGCATGCATGCACACACGCGCGCGCGCACACGCACACACACACACACATATTTATAAAGATTTTTATATATATAATTTTAAAACATGTTTGGTAAAATGCGATGCTTTTTTTATTTAAAGCTAATCAATCTGTACCTACTTAAGTAGGTATTATAACTTTTGTAGAAGTTTGTTTATGTTTGTTTAGACATTTTTATGTTAAGTATGATAAGTTTAGCTAAGGTTTGGTAGGTTTAAATTGTATTGATTTGGTTAAGATTATGTCAATCTATTATGTATAAACTTTCAAAGAAATAAGATGATAAATTATGGTTTTTCAATAACCTACCCCTTAATGGATATAATTTAAATTAGGAACAGAAAATTATTTCATATAATTATCTTATGGTAAACTAGACATATGTAGGCGTACTAGCTATTTAGGTAAAGTATTAAAAACACCAGGAAGGGTGGGGGTAAGTGGGGTAATGCTCTCCCTCAACAAATCTAAAGCAGCGGTATTCAACCTGGGGTATGCATGTCTTTAGGAGTATGTAAAATTCATATATATATGTGGGTGGGTGTGTGTGTGTGTGTGTAGCCGACATGTCCTAAATTGTGGTGTTTGTTTATTTTAACATTGTAATGTTGTGAATTGCAAGTGACAGAACCATTATAGCGACGTGTTGTGATGAGTGAGTAAACAATAGGATACAAGTGCTGACAGCCAGAATGTCTTGTCAACATTCCTTTTGGCAATCAGTCCAATTTGTAGTATAAATAGTACTATTTTTCAAGATAACAGGGCTGACAATTCACCATCGATTCTAGGGGGTCACTGCCCAAGGTACTGGAGCTCATAACCGTGTAGGGTCACCTAGAGTGTCAGTTAAGTATTCCTTGCAATACTTTGTTCTGTCACGAGCTACTGAGTAGGTCTTTTTTTAAATTATTTTGTATCTTCTTAATAACTTATTAACAACATCACATTTTGTAATAGAGCAATGTAGTACAATAAAACATAAAAACCAAAGCTGTACATTAATTGGGAACTTACTCAGGCGTGTATCCAGTCACCACCCGTATCCTCGGCCACAACACATCCTGACAGATTAGGCCCACGAAGAGGGGGAGTTGATATATAAAATTTCTAATTCAAAACGTATTATTTAACACATTAGTTTGGATGTAAACTATTTTATTTGTTTTAGATGTCCATTATTTTAGAATATGTATTATTAATTGCAATAAAACTTTGAAGGTACAACGATAAAAAAAAACTATTGCCACATTTTACTACCTGTTCAGATCATTCGCTTATACAATAATTACTCTAATTGGGTAAAGATGAGGAAGAAAGACTTTTAGAAGTAATCTACCCGCATTTGTGTGCAAGGAGAGTGGGAAATAATTTAGGAAAAGACAACATTCAGTAGACCCAACTGGGATTTGAACTCTGATCTCTTTACCATCAGCAGGCCACTGAAGCGGGTACAAAAGTGAAGATAAATTAAATTTGGGGTTATGCCCCAAAAATCTTTTTTGCCACTTTCAGAGATTAGAGTAGAGTTTTTCAAATGGTGTTCCACAAAGTGTCACCAAGTGTGCCATGGTAGTTTGGGGGATGGTTGAAAAGAAACATAAAAAAAAATTTAGTGGATAAAAGTAAATCTTTTAGAATCCATGATGAACATTATTTTTAAAAACAACACAATTATTATTAGAGTTGTAACTAAACATTTAAACACAAACTTAATACTAGCTTTTCTTAAAGATAAAATTTCCCCTAATGACTGTGGTCTAATTGTCAGAGCTCCTGGCTACAGATCCATAGGTCCCAGGTTTGCTTCCTAGTGCCTTCAGAATTTTTCTGTAAAGCAGTGGGTCTGGAACTAGGTCAACTCAGCCTTGTGAGGACAATTGAGGAGCTATTTGAATAAATAAGTAGCGGCTCAGGTCTATAAAACTGAGATTAATGACCGGAAGGTTTGTTGTGTTAACCACATGACACCCTCAATGCGCAATTGTTGATACTATCTTCACCAACATAAGCCGGTTGGTATGGCCCGATTGCTGGTTGACGTCATGGAGTTGTTATTAAACTCTCTCTTTAATTAAACAGACGGTGTGGGTTAACATTTTAGTGCCTTGTTCAGTATACCATGAGGTTAAAAAGGTTTTTTTTAACACCCTCTGCCCTAGAGTGTTCCACACCTTCACATATCCTGTCGAGGGAGGAGACGAAGTAGTCGTCACAGACTATGGCGAGTCCAAGGAAGGTGTAGACGGCCGCCAGGACGTGCAGGATGAGACCGCCGTTCTTGCGGGCGTGTTGACTCATCAGGGGGCGGGGGAACTGCTCGATGGCAGGGGGACTGCAGTTGGTCCGCCGGGGCCGCAGAGTGGGGTGCGCCGTCGGGCCGGCGGGCGTCGTGCTGGCGGCCTTCTCTACGCTCTGGCAACAATCAGGCACAATGTGGTTCCCTTATATATCTCTTGTATCTTTGTCTTTCTCTCTCTCTTTTTCTGTCGAACTCTACTTCTCTCTATTTATATCCCTGTTTCTCTCTCTCGCTATATATATATATATATGCAAATACCAATTTGGCACCTTGTGATGTGTTTAAGCCTGTCTAAAATCGAACCCGGGACCTCTATCTCAGGAATACTAGTTACTTAATGACTAATGAGCTAAGTTTTCGGGAGTCAAGATTATGGTAGCGCAGCATTGTCAAATGAGCATACCAAAATTATTTCGAACCAGATAATTAGACACTGATTGGGGTAAAAAAATAGAGTATACCACTCCTCTCAGGAATTTTCAAATGGGGCAAGAAATCGAATGGGCGGGTGGGACCTAAGATATTCTTACTGGGTGGCGCAACCCACTACTACCCTAAACCTCACCCATGTATTATTATTATTATTAACACCGCGTCTTACTACCCGTTCGGGTTATACGCACTTACGCTAATGTGTAATGGTAGGGTGAATTGTGAGGTGAAATGGAGGACCTACAGTTTAACGTAGAATCCGAACCATAGAGGAGGCCTGGCATTCCACACATTCACAAGTTGTGATTAGCACACGTCTTGTCAGAGGTGAAGGAAGGGTTTGGCAATCAGATAATTCTGTGCCGGGACCGAAGATTAATCCCGGACCCCCAGCACAATCATCCATATAAAAATAACTAAATAAAAATAAATCTAAATATTAATAATTTTATTATCTGTGTATGATTTAATCTACGGGCTAGAGATGAAAATGGTAACTTAAACAAAAATACGCCTGCTTCAGTGTATAGGGAGATTTAAAAAAGCACATATGATAATGCATTCTCGCTGTAACCACACAAGACTGGAAACGCAAACTTTCCACCAATGGTGACCAATTGCAATGCGATTCTAATGCCTTAGACCACTTGGCCACTGCTACAACATTTGTTTTTTTTAGTCGTGGTTTGTAACATGTATTTACTCTTAATAATTAGGTTTAAAACTTGTTGGCTATTTCTACTCAAAATGTAATTTTATTTAGTATTCGACCAAGGGCCTAATTTACTTGGGGGATCTGTTGATAATAGATAGGAGGAAGGGTTATTACAAGACTTTCGTTATAGCTTATAAGAGTACCAGATTCGATTCCCGGCATTAATGAAACAGGCGCTTCATCACAATGATCCGTTTATCAATTTGAAAACAAAATTAAATACAAAACGTCTGTATTCCTGAACAAGCCAAATTTCGGGCACACAGACCTCATGCGTCGTATGAGGCGTCGTGTAATGCGTCGTATGATGCTTCGAGCCTGAATCAGTGGGGGTCCCAACGCCGTCATTGTTCTGAGAAGTGACGTGGACAAAGGCATAAAGTAACACGAGCCCGCAGAATACCGGCCATTTCTCTCTTCTAGACCCCCGCCTGGACATCTTTAACTGGAACACATGGAGGAACAACATTAACATTTAACTGCTGTATTACTAGTATTTGCACCACCTTGGCATCGATTACTGGAACACATGGAGGAACAACATTAACACTTAATTGCCGTATTACCAGTATTTGCATCACCTTGGCATCGATTACTGGAACACATGGAGGAACAACATTAACATTTAATTGCCGTATTACCAGTATTTGCACCACCTTGGCATCGATTACTGGAACACATGGAGGAACAACATTAACATTTAATTGCCGTATTACCAGTATTTGCATCACCTTGTCATCGATTACTTGAACACATGGAGGAACAACATTAACATTTAACTGCCGTATTACTAGTATTTGCACCACCTCGGCATCGATTACTTGAACACATGGAGGAACAACATTAACATTAACTGCAGTACTAACAACATGTCGAATGGAATTTTTTTGTGTTTGTGTGCATTGCATCATACTACTCGTCGGCACTATCCGCATATTAAGAGTAATGGTGTAGGAGCGATAAAGGTATAATTGAGAGGAAGTGTACCCACATTTGCGTGGAAAGAGACTAATGAATCAGTGAGTATAAGCCAACTTAATATAAATTGTTGGGATTCTACCTCTAACCTTCCCATCAGTGGAAAACCAAACGAGACGAAACTGACGCCTTTGTCCGTGCACCCACCGTAGTGGGTAGCTGTAAATTAAATTTAATGGAGAATTTCTCCCGGTGCGCTGTGACCACCAATTAATGGTTTGTCCAAAGGTTAGGCAACGTAGTCCTTGATCGAAGAAATTATTAAATAAAGCATTTATGACTTGCAAATATTGACTCCCCCCCTGATAGGGATGGTACAGTAGCCACATGGCTTCTTTGGTGCTGACTGACAGCTCACAGCTGACTTCTGACAGTCAAAATTTAAGTATATACCTAGATTTTGACCGTCAAAAGTGACAGCTGCTAAACACATGTTTTTTCAGATCATCTGGTTCGGCGTAGGGATACATAATTTGGACTGGTAACTTTTTAAAGCTGTCAACTGTCAGCTGTGAGCTGTCAGTCAGCACCAAAGAAGCCATGGGGCTACTGTAAACACTATTATGGGGTTTCAATACCATTTAAAAAAATACCAACAACTCTTTTATTTGTCGGTGCCAAAAATTTAAGCAGATGTTGTCCTCCTTGATGGTGGCTACAGACCAGAAAAACAAGAAAAAACTGATATTTTTTTGTCCGTGAAAACAGGATGTAATGACCCTGTACTGGGCCCCTCCCATTTATTCGAAAAGTCATGGATGAAGTATATTTTTCTTTAAAAAACTGTATGTACATTTTCCTTTTAGCACTTCATCCATGGAAGATCAGGCAAAATTGAACAATTGAATTTCAGTAAAAGATTC
Organism: Timema californicum; assembly: GCA_902141385.1. Classification (NCBI taxonomy): domain Eukaryota; kingdom Metazoa; phylum Arthropoda; class Insecta; order Phasmatodea; family Timematidae; genus Timema; species Timema californicum. The sequence goes on from CABFOW010000278.1 coordinate 92,646, forward strand.
TAAATTCAAGCTATATCCTTATTATTAATACCATTTTAATTAATTAGTTATTATTTGTTTTACTGAGTTTCAAGCCCATGAGGCATTTTCAGAAGTAAATTCAAATATACTACGTACTAAATCTTTCTTTGTTTAACAAGTCTTTCGTTCCGTTTATAAATGTGATGATGAGTTGACCACCTTTTAGGTCAAACAGTATTAGGACAAACGATAATAAGCTAGCCTTCACAACATCAGACTACCAAGAGCTCTCCTATTGGTTGGTTTTACCACTAAAGACAAGGGGTCCAAGAAGCAGGAGGTAATTCATATATAAGGGGCTGAAGCAGCTTCTGCGTGACTCTGTTTCTCCGCGTCAGTTGGTTGAACGAGTAAGAACCATGTCACTTTAATGTTGAATTTAAAATATTAAAAGTGTAATTAATTAAATAAAGTGTATACGGTACAAACATTGAAATGTACTAATTTCAACAATTATTTTAAAAAAACTAGTAAGTAAACCCTAAAGTTGGCTAGGCATATAATCGGATCATCACATAACCGTGTGATCGCAAGTGCGCAGTAAGACAACTGGTGTCCCAACCCTGGGGTGTATGACATAAAAACTATATCGTCACAAGAAAAATATCACGGAATTTAAATACTTGACTAACTGTTCATATAAATATTTAAACAAAAGTGAGATATTTGATTTTTCGATGAATGCATATATACGTAATTCTAACATTAAATGATCGGGGACACAAATAATAGCGGTACCTAAAATATTAAATACTGGGGGGAAAATCTCAAAATAATGTTTATTTTTAGTAGCCGTTAGGATTGTTTTCGAAATTATGTAATCAATACATTAAAGGAAAAAATGATCACTCACAAAATAAAAATTGTAAAAAGATTTTTTTTTTGTATGGAAGCCTGGAAAAGTCAGGGAATGTAAAAGTTTTTTGTAACCATCCCGACCTTGTTTAGCGTTGTAGTGTTGTTTACTTTTTTCTCAGGTTCTGATCGAGGTCAACCACTTACTACAGTTACGTGGAACTTGCACAGGTATCGTTTTACCTGTGACGGAGACTCAATCAAACAAATTTCCGTACGAACATTGATGTCACTCACTGTAATTGATAAGGCGGCGTGGCGTATCTCTTCGCGGTGCAAAGAAGGGTGCCTGTCAAATGGGGCTTTATTTGTGCCATAACGCTCGACTGTAATAGTTACCGTATAATGTGTATTATACCCCTTGTAGTGTGAAGAGATTATGAACTGTATGCGCAGAAGTATAAAAAATAAAGAAGGAGGGAGGCAAACTAACCCCGGGAAAAGAAACTCTTGCTCTTCTACCTGACCTTGAATAGTGTCCTAACAGCTGGAGAAAGAGTAAGTGGGAAAAAGGAGCCCATCAACTTTTTTTTTTTGAAACACCGAATTTGAACAAAACCGTACACGAATCTAATGTTGGGTTCATCTAGTCTGGTTTGCTGCTAACAGGGAGGCTGGTGCGCTAATTCTTGCCGGGTATATTGAGGGTATTTTTACTAAATATATTTTCACTCTCCCTCCACGCAGATGCAGGTGTATTTCCTCTAAATTCCTCATCACTACCCCATTGTCGAAATGTAGCACGTGCATAACCCAAACTGTTAGTAAGAAGATGCGGATGAGCGATAAAAAAAGATGTTATAATTCCTTCCATAAATATTTTTGTATACAAGACGTTCCCGGGTTAAACGGCTAAACTTTGGGAAGTGCTAGTGGATCAAAAAATTAACTCAAACTGTATTTTGAAGATTTGCTAGTTTTCGCTTTCAACTCGCGCAAACAACAATATAACAGAATAAAAACAAAATATATTTACTAAATAAAATATTTTATTTATTTATTTTGTTCAGATAGACGGCCTCTAGCCTGGAGACGAGCATTGCACATATTATTATTATTATTATTATTATTATTATTATTATTATTATTATTAGCACCGCGTCTTACTACCCGTTCGGGTTATACGCACTTACGCTAATGTGTAATGGTAGGGTGATTGTGAGATGAAATGAAGGACCTACAGTTTAACGTGGAATCCGAACCACGGTGGAGACCTGGCATTCCTCACATTCACAAGATGTCTTGTCAGAGGTGAAGGAAGGGTTTGGTAATCAGATAAATCTTTGCTGGGACTGAGGATTGAACCCCGGCCGCCAGCATAGAAGTCTGACACCTTAACCACTAGACCACCAGGTCACCCATTGCACATATCAATGACAGAACGAGTGGCTGACCGACATTGTGCGAATGTTGTTTTCTCGTAATTATTGAAGGTCATTAACAGGCACTTCATATACTTTTTGCTTGAGAGCTCCCCATACAAAAAACCTAATGGTGTTAAATCAGGTGAGCGTGGAGGCCAAGACACAAGTCCAGCAGGACAGATCCATCTTATGTGAAAATTAACATTAAGCCAATACAGAGGATCTCTGCAGAGAAACGGGTTTTTATTTAGTTTTTTGCTGTTTGCGCGAAAAGGAAGATAAAACGAGCAACTCTCCAAAATACATTTTGAGTCAGTTTTTTGATCCACTACCACTTCTCAAAGTTTAGCCGTTTAACCCGGGAACGCCCTATATAATGATTGTGGCCATAGTCCGATCTAAAACTTTTTTTTAGTCAATATGATCAGAAAAATATATAAGGTGAGTTTTAGCGATGGACTTGGTTACATCTTGGTATCGAGGGTTAACGACCAAGTGGTTCTGACCATGGTGGAACTCGAGCACGATTTTGAGACGTTTTTATTGAACAAAAATGACGGTTGTGGTGGAGAGATCTAAAAGCTGGTAGGTGAAGTTATGTAATCCTACTACATGTACTGCAAATCGATGTAAAATGAACAATTATATTTTATTCTTAGTTAGATCGGTGTGTATTTTGACTAGTGCTCATATTTACACAACATATCAAGCTAATCATATCTTCCCAAAAATAACCTTAATAAAACATAAAGTACGTATGTAATATTAAATATAACTAGATCATAGAGTATTCTCTTCCTTTCATCCATAACTAAAATGTTTTTAAGTTCCTACTTACTGTCATGTATATCTAGCTAGTAATTGCTGTCCATTTTAATTTACAAAAACATAAATACATTGACTATGAAGTTATACTCGTTTAAATCTAACGTAAAAAGTGACGTTGTTTTGAAATTAGTGCACAAATTCTCGGCTCACTGGTCTTAACCATACTGTTTAGTTGGTCAAGGAAAGTGTCACCAAACCGAGCTATGTATCATTTGGTGACAAACATTTCGTAAACATTGATACCCGGTCAACCTTCAAAAAAACTCCTATAGCTCACCAATAATGTTTTAAAATCCACATAACGGTCGATTAACTGGGAAATTACTTACAAGATTATGCTCGAATTAGAAAACGCTTTGAAATGCGGTTTTATGCATTCTTAATATGACATTCAGGAAATTAAGATCAATAAAATATTATTTTCATTTCAATGGTCATTTTTCAATTACTTTTTTTATAGGTATTTATATTATTATTATTATTATTATTATTATTAGCACCGCGTCTTACTACCCGTTCGGGTTATACGCACTTACGCTAATGTGTAATGGTAGGGTGATTTTGAGATGAAATGGAGGACCTACAGTATAACGTGGGATCCGAACCACGGTGGAGGCCTGGCATTCCCCACATTCACAAGATGTCTTGTCAGAGGTGAAGGAAGGGTTTGGTAATCAGATAAATCCTTGCCGGGACCGAGGATTGAACACCGGCCGCCAGCACAGAAGTCTGTCACCTTACCCCTAGACCGCCAGGTCACCTGGTAGTTATATTAAATTGTTTATAGTAGTCTCAATTGCAATGTTTTCTAATCAATATTACATAAAGTCGAACCACGATGTGACGTCTGATTTTAACCGTCACATCTTGGTGCAATTTTACCAATTTTTTTAAAAAAACACAGTGGAATTGATCAAATAAAATACAAGAACACTAAAAAATAGTTATTACAGAACTAAAAAACTATTTAATTGATACAAATTTCGTTGTTGTTAAATTAAGAATGCAGAAAAGCCCAATTCGATGCGCTTTACTGGTTCGAGCGTAATCTTGTATAGAATGGTCCGGTTAATACGCCGTGAGATGAGCTATTAAAGTCACAATTATCATTGGTGTATTATCATTTTACGGCGACGACCGCGCGTCTGGCGGCAGAAACGTGATACATCCATAGACCCTTACCCTTACCCTTAAAGTCAGTGACACAAATCTCGACATAAAGCCAATTATCCTCCCCCTTCTCTTCGGCTTAACCGGCAAACTTTTTGAGGGACTCTGGGTCTTTAAGGACGTGACTAGAGCTAGTCGCGTTTCGTCTACTAGACTACAAACTCCGTCTGTAAATACGACACTCGGGTCAGAGTCGGATTACGACAAGAGAGAATTTACTACTTCTACCAAGGAGGTGATAAAAAACACTCAAAGTTTACTCTTAACATTTAAGAGATAAGGAAAAAAGTTTTAATTTCCGTGTACATCTACTATTAGCCGTTCGTTCTATCTGAATTGAATAATTATTAGAATCAATTTCCAAACGTCCATTCCGCTAATCAGAACAATAAATTATCTCTCATCCTCAAAATTTGAATTAAAATATTATATAACTACATGTTCATTAACCTAGTTTGATATAAATTTTTTTAAGCCGTAATATATTTCTAAAAGTATCAAAAAGTTTTATAAGCCTTGGTCACTAACAAAGAAATCCCTTGTCTGTGGCCTTGTTTTATATTCATGCATAACGCATAAACTAATGGTAAATAACGCCTAGCGTCATAAGAAAAATACACCGGTTTTTAATAAAACATAGTGTTTACAGACTTACTTAAATCAGTTATATTCTATTCATAGAAAATGGCCTAACTTTTTGCACTACTAGATAAAATATATAAACATACTTCATTAAAGGGGTCACTCGAAAATGGGAAAAATATCAAAAATAGCTATATTTAGGCATACGGTAACTAAGGTTGATTAGGGTTGATGGCGCCAAGGGCAAATACAAAAATAGCACCCTTTGAACACTGTTATTTAAATTTTGAATGAGTTAATATAATGGTACTCAAAGTGGTTACTGGTTATTAGACTAATTATATATGAGTTCTGTCTTGCGACAGGTCAATTCCTTTTGTCAGTGAACTTAGACCGCCAATGCACCCTGGCCTCTGCCTCCTCCTTTAGCTCCAATAATTTTCTTCTTTCCCTCAACCTTTTCTTCTATGCACGGGCGTCGTTAGTGGAGGGTACAGGAGTGGAAACCCCCGCTCCCGCCCCCCCTATAATTTGTGCAGGTAAGAAACTTTTAATAAATTATTGAATTTTGAAAAAGCTGGTTCCCACAATTTAAAAGTTTTTTGTTAATAATATATGATATATTGTGCAGCTTAAATTCTTAGTTAACAGTGATTACACTTTACTCTCTACTTTCCGAGAATCATTAGACAAGACCACCTGTAAGTTATATTTGTCTTGGAAATAGTTTCTTTTTCTTCCGAAACCCTCTGTTTCCCTAGAAAGAACAATATACTACTTGTTCCTCCTCAATATTTTCATTGGTTGGTTCCAGCCTGTGTTGCCAAGTCAACGGGTTTCTCCCCAAATGTGTTGATTTTCAGAACTGTCGCAAAATAGGAAGATATAAGTTTTAGCTCATTGCGTGGACTAAAAACCTACTCAAGATCAAGTAAGACACATACAAAGTGATAATACAATAGCTAAATAAGTTATCATACTAAATTTTCGTTATTCAATTGGTAAAATTCTGATTTTTTTTTTCTCTCCATAATGTGAAGGGAAAATTTGCTTCCAGGTCCGTAACAAGGAAAGGTTTCAACCCCTTCCTTCCAAAAGTATGATTAGTAACTTATATATATTGTTTATTGTCAATGTATATATATATATCCATCCCCCTTTTTCCCCCTCACCCCTTCCACAAAAAACTGAGTATGAACGTGGTTAAATTTGCCCCCCCCCCTTTTTTCTTCAATAAAGAAGAGCTAGCAACACTTGTGCTTTTATGACGTCATGAAGAAGACGGTTCCTCCTAAGGATGTGTCTGATCCAGTTTTCTTTGCACTGAAGAATCACATCAAAAATGGTTCTCTTATCCACTCTCCTTAATTTTGTCACCCTGTCTGTTCACCCAATCTTCTCAAGTCTTTCCCAGCATCATATTTCAAAGCTCTCTTAATTTTTTATTTTCCATCTTCCTGAGAGTCCAAGTGTCTGCTCCAAATGTAGCATTTCGTCAGGTTCCTTCCTCAGTTCCTCGGGCCAGCAGTAACCTCTTCTTGTTGAAAGCTTCTTTGGGCATGGCGATCCTCGAACTAATTCAATTGGTGCAATAGGAATCCTTTATTACGAAGTAATAAAAACAAAATATCCTTTCATTGTTAAATAAATGAAACTTTAAATGTTTCATTTCACTTTCCTTAGTCCAAGTTATGCTTATATTTCTAATAAATTTGGCAGCCAGGCCACATTCCCCACCTGCTTCACGATAATTACGCCACTGCGCCAGAGTGAATATAAATTGACAGCGAGAACCACAGACAGCAAATACTATAAGGATATCCGTTCATTTCTACTCTATTCGATATAATACGATATCGATTATTCCATAAGATACGTTATCTGCATAGAAAATTCGACACATCTATTAACTAATCTGGTGCCAAGTAACATGACCTAATGGAACGATAGTTAATATCCCTCTACCTTCAAACATATCCTGATGATAAATGATGGCCAGAGATAACATCTTTATTTTTATCTTTCAAAATGTGAAAAGAATGAACTAAAACGTAAAAAAAAAAAGGTAGAATTTTCCACGTGATTCAGTGGGTTGAGTGGTTAACCACGAGCTTAGAAGACACTGGTTCAACCCCGAGGTATTTTAGAAAATATATGTACTGTTTGCATGCAGTGTTCATTCTGTTATAGAAATAGTTATTGACTAGATAAGAAACAGACAATCTTTGAATCCCCTCGGGCCAGATTTAGTTGTTACAACATGGCCAAAATCAGAGTTCTAATTATAAAGCATATTATATTACGCCTATAGCTATATTATATATCTATTATTATGTATGTAACAATTATTATATACATACACACCACTGGCTATATTCATTCATATTATTTTTTATAAAGTGGATCCATCTTCTTTTTTCCCTACATCTTAACCCGCTCATGCAGGGTCACCATTTTTAATCCATGACAAGTCATAAGAACTTGTCTTATTTGTTTTGGTGAACCTGTTTTAAAACCGGATGTCCTTCCTAACGCTAGCCTCAGACACTTGCCCAGCGAAACAAAATGAACTCTAAGAGCGAGAGTGAAAGATCCTACCAATTTTCCCGGAAAGGTACTTACATATACCTTACAGGGATATTTTACACGCCGCAATCGACTTGGGACTGGCGGCTTTACTTCCCCTCCGATCGAAGTTGTGCTACGGATTTTTAGCTAGCAAAAAAAAAAAATCCGTTGGCCTCGCCTGCGTTTGAACCTACAACCATCGGGTCCTGATGGGATTACTTTACCCCAAGACCACCGAGGTCGCTTTTGTAGATATGGAAGATTAAAAAATTATTTTCCTCATTCGCTTTCTTACAATTTTGGGTTATTCTACTCTGCCTTCAATCCTATTTCGACAATCTTCCTTTGCTAATTTTGCCCTAAATGAAATTGACAAGCCTTGAATGGTGCTTCAGGAAATATTATTTATATGACAATATGAGACTTTTCAAAATCCAAGATACATTTTTTTCAGGAAAAACTGGTCAGCCCATAAATTTTGTATTCAAGTCTACATTTTATATAGAAGTTTGTGCTTTTATTGGGTAGGAAACAAAACACGTGTTGATTGTATGCACCACCGACAAATGATTGAATGGTGTACAACTCATAGAAATCTTTTGGACACAAATTGAAAGTTATATCAGCAAGTAGGCCTATTATAGAGAAATTTTTACATAGGAATTTTAAGTCTGCTTAACAAGTTGCTAACATTATATTATCTTTCACATAGCAAAATGTATCATTAATGTTTGTGAAAATTTCAATTGATCGATTGCTTCAACTAATTAGTTTAGCACTACATGATACTTTTTTATGCGTTCAAGATATATTGCTAGCCTAATATCATTGATGTCTTGTTTAACCATTTTATTACTGTTAATAACCATAATCATGATTTTAGCTGGTCTTTCAGTCAAATCATCAATCACGTTCCTCTCACAAGAATTTCTTTGTCTAGAACATCTTTCTGAAGCTGCCTCCAATCTATTTCTAAGTGGTTGTGTTCACTTACAATCTCAAGTACCTAACACCAGCTTCGGTGGCCGCATGGTCTAATGCGCCACTCTTTCAGTAGACTATACACGATGACGGGGAGATCGAGGTTCGAATCTTGGTCGGGTCTACTGAGGGTGGTCTTCCAAAATAGTTCTCCACTATCCTTACACGCAAATGAGGGTACACTTACTATAAATATAACTTTCCTAATCCCTAATACCATTAGCGTCATTAGTATATAAGCATATAATCTGAACGGGTAGTAAGACGCGGTGCTAATTTTTTTTTGTTATCAAACTGGGCTGTAGATCTATGTTTACCAAACTGTTGCAGTTCCTCGTAGTGCGTCTCCATGAAATGTTTCCATTGGTTAATTCTCGAAACACACAATACTTGTAATTTTTTTTAAAAAAAACACGTTTATTGCGGTGTTGTCATATGACTTATTATTTACCAAAACAAAATATTAACCTGGCGACCATTTAAAACAAAACTGTTATTAAGTTCACAAGACGTAATCGATTCAAACTTGAAAAGAAGTAATAAATTAAATAATAATTGATAACTTACTAGTACCGTAAAACTACACAGCTGATCCAGCACTAAGCAAGTTTCCATATAAACTTGTTGGTGTCAGTGGCTCACAATACCGGGTGACCTTGGTTGAAACCTGTCCTAAAGTCCGTTCACCGTAGGAATTGTTTTATGAAAGGCCTTTTATCCCTACCAGAAATCTATTATATAGTATGATAGCAAATCAATTACATATATAAGCGCGGTGTTTTATTTAAAAATTAGCTGCTTAGGTGAAGAATAGTTTATGTACCCAACAATGGCATATGCGCTCCCTAACCCGTGGTCTTGTTTCCCCTCATCACGAGGTGTATCACTGAATAAAATTACCGATGAGAACTTCATTTTAGATCTTGGCTTGATGTGCGATGCTTTACAAGAACTGAGTTGAGCGAGGCTTTGCAGCATCGGAATGTTGGCCTAGGTTTTGCAAACGAAAAAAATTGAGATTAACAGTCTCTGTATTTGAAAGTAGAAAATCAGTACCAGGTGCTTACTATAAGCCTACCACGGCCCTAGAAGCAGTACAAAATTTTAATTTTGTGGGGGTTCCTTTTTATAAAAGGGAAGGACGCAATTGTAAATAAAGTTTTTGAGCTGTGTTGCAAACTTACCTCTTGTTTCTTTTCAATTCCTTTTAAGAAACTTATTTAATTCAAATTTTCGGATGGTTCGAATTTTTTCCTGGTCCCTTCAAGTTCAGATTATCCATGTTCTTCTGTATTTGCGATTGTACTTAACCTAACTTTCAAATGTAGCTTATCCTGGAAGTTTTATCAAAATGTCGTGTAGTTTCCTCTGTTAATATTAATTGTACACCTGGGATATCGTCCGCTTCACATATGACGTCTGCTTGCGCCTAGCTCTAGAAAATTTCATTTTTAAGAGTTTAATTGGACATTGTTTCCAAATTTCTCATTGGTTGGCATAGTCACGTGATTACGGATACGGACTATAAGGACACGGAGCTTGCGGACTCTTAAAACAATTAACTTAAATCGATAATTTAAAAAATACAAATAATTATAACTAAAATCAATACATTAATTTGTAACATTAATTAAATCAAACATACAGTAGCCCCATGGTTTCTTTGATGCTGACTGACAGCTCACAGCTGACTTCTGACAGTCAACATTTAGGTATATACCTAAATTTTGACTGTCAGGAGTGACAGCTGCTAAACACATGTTTTTGCAGATCATATGGTTCGGCGTAGGGATACATAATTTGGTCTGATAACTTTTCAAAGCTGTCAGCTGTGATCTTTCAGTCAGCACCAAAGAAGCCATGGAGCTACTGTACTTAATTTAAAATCAATAATGAGACAGTTATGAAAAATTAATTTAAATTGATAGATTAACATGTAAGGATGGGCTACCTTAAAACATAATTTGTATAATTGTATGTGGTTTTAATTTTTTACGCTAACAAACGACGTTCATCGAGATTCGAATGGTATAACGAACGCGTCACTCTCGCTTTATACTACGTTACAGGGGACGGCGTGATCGGGATTCGAATCTTTGTCGGGTGTACCTAGGGTGTTTATTCCTAAATAATTTTCTTCTCTCCTTCCATGAAAACAGTAAATATATATATATATATATATATATATATATATATATATATAAGTTATACCTTATTATTTTCTTCCCTGCCCTTTTAGTGTAAATATGCGTATAGCCCGAACGGATATTTAGATACTGCGAGTAAGAATGTTTTGGCTAAACTGGAGAGCATTTAATTAACTTTTGGCCATTCCCCTCCCCTGAAACAGGACCACTGTCATGATATTGGACAACAAAGAGCTAAACAATGTATTCCAATGTGTGTGTGTGTGTGTGTGTGTGTGTGTGTGTGTGAGTGTGTGTATTATATATATTAATATGATGAAAACATGGAACGACTGGGGAGTTGCTTCTAAAGTGGACGATATTTGGTTTCTAATTGTATATATAATAAATAGCCAAGTGTATTTTTAATTCAAAACATATCTGTGAAAATTAAAACCATTTGTTTAGTGTAATCTATGACTTTACATTTCTAATCGCTCCTATCATTACCGTTTGTATACTAAAATTAGTAGTAAAAAAAATCTAAATTAAATTAAGCATCTGGTGAAAATTTGCATTAAATTTAACTTTAAATTTAATCACATTATGATAAGTTTTAAAATATTTTCTCCTGTTTTTAGAAGAAAATATTGGCTATATATATGGTGGTCGATTTCTAAAATTTTAGGCACTGGAACGCACTATCGGGAGATTTTTTAAATTTAAGCTTCAAAAAACGTGTCTTTAAGCCAATATTTTCTTCTACGTCACGTCAGCTATCTTAAGAAAATTTGTCTCTGATTTCAAGTTGCATCCACCTTTTTTATATATAATTATAACTATGTAATTCTAATCATAGCTATTTAAGTCAGTTAGGCCTAACTGAAAACAAATCTATGCTATTTGAATACAAATATATGCTGACTGAATTCAAATCTATGCTAAATACAAATCTCTGCTAACTGAATACTTTTATATGCTAAATGAAAACAATTCTGTCATAGCTTTAAAAAATTAATGTTACGGCTAATTCTATGCTGTTCCTAGGTTTAGGCTTATTTGGGTTAAGGTTTTTGGTTACTAATTTAAGGGTTAATTGAATTAGGTTGTTATTCCTTTTGGCTTAGTCTTTTAAATTTTTTGCCTAACTCATTGTGACTAAACTACTGTCTATCTAATATTAGTATTTTGTTGTAGGTGACCTGGTGGTCTAGGGGTAAGGTGTCAGACTTCTATGCTGGCGGCCGGGGTTCAATCCTCTGTCCCAGTACAGATTTATCTGATTACCAAACCCTTCCTTCACCTCTGACAAGACATCTTGTGAATGTGGGGAATGCCAGGCCATTCGGATCCCACGTTAAACTGTAGGTCCTTCATTTCATCTCACAATCACCCTACCATTACACATTACCGTAAGTGCGTATAATACGAACGGGTAGTAAGACGCGGTGCTAATAATAATAATAATAATATTTTGTTGTATGATTACTCCTGTTAAAGTTTAAGCCGTTAGGTGATCTGTTGGCTTTGTTCAAGCAACCGATGGATATGGTTGTCCACTAGTAGGGCAATATTGTAGACTGAATTTGAAAGATTATATATTATATTATGTAATTGCTTGCCCCTTTTTTCACTTAGTAGTTCTTCCAAAATGTTAGTCTACCATGATCTAGTTGATTTATTTAGATTGTCATTAACTTGTATTTTTAGGTGTATAGTCAAGCGATGGTGTCCTATTTAGCTTGAAGCGCTTGTAGGGTTAGGTTAATCCTTTAAACTAAGTGGTGGTCCTTCTGGCCCCCTTTGTTGGCTAGCAGGTAGTGTGTAACTTAAATTAATATACTTCGGACTCTGGATTTGGTTTCCCGATTGAGAATCTCCCTTCCTTTATATCCCCAGTCTTGCCTCTACTTCGGCCACTCTGTAGCTGGTATCTATATAATTTGTAAATAGTAAAATACGCCACAATTGGTACAATGGCGGTTATTGTGAATTCAAATTAAAATGGCAGAAATGTGTGCAAAACCAACAGTATACATGGGTTCTTGTGATTGGTGTGAGTGGCTATTTCAGTTCCAACTGGTGGAAGAAATCAATGGTTGTAGTGATGAAAAAAAGTGGACAAATTTAATCCACGTGAAAGAATAGAACATGATAAATTACATTTCGAAAATCGAAATAGGCGGATTGGCGAATCGCTACTGGCTACGAGCATAAGAGCCCTCGCGACTAACGCATACGCGACTGTAAAAAGCGAAGCTAAGGATGAAATATCGCGAGACCGGTTCTAGGCAGCTCTCGGGAGTGATGTAAGACTCCGTGTGCGGCAAGAGTGGCTTAAGACACTGGACGCTGCCGTGAGTTTTGCTCTTGAGTTGGAAGCTATAGGTCAAGTAGAGGCAGCCGATCACGTGTGTAGAGTATCCGCAGATGATGAGTTATTGCAACCGATAAAGACAAGTGACGCTTGCGTTGTAGCTCAAGAGCATCACAAAACGGAACAAATTATGAACACGGTGATGCAGACAATGGATGCCGTCCGTGATGTTTGTGAATCTTTGAAAAGTGTTTCAGGTATCATTCAGACAATGAAGCAATGTCAACGTGGACTAGAAATAAAGTGCTACCAATGCGATGAACTGGGACATGTTCGGGCAAAGTGTAGTAAGGACAAGAAAAAAAAACTAGTGCGTGCCGGTGTGCCTGAAACCACACAGGCAATAAATTCCGATTCAAATCAGTGCCGCGTTGTAGTAGGAAGTGTGGAGCCGTGCTCGGCCGTGTCCGTGGAGGGAAAATTGTGGGACGAGCATATAGATTTACTGATAGTCACTGGAGCAGCTGTTTCCCTTATATATGAGAAAGTTTGGCGACGAGCGTCAAATGGCAAACTTCAGCCAACAAACAGGTCAGTTATAAATGCAAGTGGTGATCATATGGCTATGCTTGGTACAGTGAGTGTACCCGTTAGAATAAGAAGCTATTTTTTAACACAGAAAATGATTGTTGCAAAGGGACTGGCACAGATGTGCCTTATAGGTACTGACTGCTTACGCATAAAAAATGCGATGTTTGGCTTTCCAAAGGAAGAATGCGTGTGGGCGAAAGGGAAGTACCCCCAAATAAAACACTAGGGGAACCACAGCCGGAGTATGCCGAGTGACTTTGATAGAGACAATCTTGATACCAAATGGCATGAAGTGGTGATCAAGGCAGCAGTCATTGTGGACATGGGTATGGGGGTATTAGAAACAAACAGTTGCCTTTCTGAGAAGCATGGAGTTTTCATGGCCCGCGTTTTGGTATCTTCCAAGGACAAGCCTATTCCAGTGAGAGTGTTAAATCCACTCCCACAACCAGTGACTTTATATAGTAGGACAAATATTGAATCACTGATGCCATACGCCATGGAAGGGACGGTAGAGACTGAAGATGAAACTACCCGGGGCGAGAAGGCATCTAGCTTATTTGATTTAGACTCGACCAAGTTATCACCTACCCAACGTTTTATACCAGAAGCCATGTTGAACGATTTTCCAGATGTATGTCCTTGGGGACCAAATGACCTTGGTCGTAATAATATAGTTTATCACGAAATTAATACGGGTGAAAGTACACCCACCCGCCAACCACCGAGCAGAGTACCATT
>CABFOW010000278.1:109427-126081 GCA_902141385.1 Timema californicum
GAACAGTCCCGGCGACACGAAGTCGCGGTGGGAGGTAAGGAGTAGTCGGGAAGGATAGGTGACGACGATGAAAAATGCTCTTTTCAAAAATAGTGACGATTTATTAGGCTCTTTGTGAAACGGCGGTGTCCCAGGGTGGGTCACCACTGAACTTGAATCAAGATTTCATCGGCTTATATACCCTCCGTTGCTGCCTGGCCTTGTCCAATCAGAGAAGAGGGAGCTTCCCATTGGCTCGGGAAAACGAAAGTGATATTGCCCGCCAAGCGAGCCAATAGGAAGAAGGGAGTTGATTACAGAGGTAAGAGCGTCACGGACGGCTCGGAAAACATGGACCGCGAAGGGTCCAGGCAGTAGGGAGGGGTTAGAGCGGCCGGCTCAGATAACATGGATCGAGCGGTCCAGGCAGTAGGGAGGGGTTATAGCGGCCGGTGCGAGTGCAGAGGAAAGATACAAGGCTGCCTGAGCAAGAGGTACAACACACTCACAGTCAGATGGCCTAGTAGAAAGATTCTATAGAAATCTACGCGCAATACTTTCCCAGTACGTCAACAAATCTCAGGACAACTAGGACAAGGCCCTGCAAAAAGCTATGCAGTTCGGTCCTAAAGGAACCACCATCAGCAACAGACAAGGAAGGGACAGATGTTATTGAAAACTTGTCACCTTAGTAAAACTAATAGTCCGGAATTATTTTTGCCACCCAGAATTATTCCAGAGAGACGCTATCCTGTGATGCAAAGGAATCCCAAGGGATACTAGCTGGACGTGTGACCATAGTAACTTTCCTGTGAAATGGAAAAAAATACAATAATAACTCCCAGTTTGATGTATTATAGTGGCTCAGGAGAGCCTCTTTGAAAAAATTAGAGGTAATAGTCTAACGGATAACTGTAGTGACCCGTTTTGCGAGTGTAGTGAGCTTACCCACCTCTGTAACTGGAATGCAGAAAGAGTAGGTGGGGGCGCACAGGTGCAAATAACTAGGTAGTGGAGTAGTCATATTGTGAGTGCGTTTGGGACTGGTTGTTTTAAACTAGAGTCGTTGACACGGTAACCAAGTATCGTACGTGTATATATTGATGTATAATAGTTGTACCAATGTTTGTACTTTTAAGTATAAATATATATCTAATTTGTAAATAATTAAACACGGTACGCAACATAACAAAATAAACTCGCATGTCACAAGAATATCGCTACGACCTAATCACTAAGAACAGTGCACATAGCCTCTCTAGAGGTTCGACCTTCATTAACGGAGTACAGCAGAACTTGACCTGTAAACAAAGACGTATGGGGGAGGTGGGCGGGGGGAAGGGCGTGAATAAAGGTACTGACCGCACTCCAACGTTGCTTCCCCTTTTTCAAAATATAACAACACGTCACCGCAACTACAAGTGGGCAAACAATACTGTACAGTATATTACAACTTACAAAAAGTTCGAACTAACCAAAACAAAATTCGAATTATCCACAATTTTTTTAACATTGTTTTAATACAAAATCCACGAGACCGAGCGAAAAATTCGAACTAAAGACAATCGATTTCAAATCACGGAAGTTAAAATTAGTCAGGTTTTACTGTAATATATTTAAAACATGAGTTAGTTTGTCTAATTGGTATGAAAATACCATTTGTGCTTTTATTTTGATGCGCGCGCATCCATACTTTGTTGTGATTGGTAGTCCTAAGCTAGTCCTTAGAAAGTTAAAATTTGAGTCAACTTTTACGGAGTGATAAAAACTAAGGAATTAATTGTAAGGACTCTGTAGACAGTGCATTCTGTCAGTGTGGAGTCGATCTCTTACAGAGTACTACGCACCTTACGGATACGTAGTCTGTAGATGGGGCTTTAGATTGATTCCAAAATCTTTAAAAAGTACAGTCAACGTCATAACACAAGTGAGAGCTTGTATCAATTTATATTAATAGCGAATTTTTATATGAATATAAAGCACCTACCAAAAAACTCTCACAGTGTTCATGCTAAGGATGGCAGGCTTGAATCCTCCAACTTTAGAGTACCTACCCCATACCCGGTGCGGCCGAAGGGAGAGCAAATATGTTTACAGTTTTTATAGAATTGAAATTTTTTGGCCAAGATAAATCAAATATCTCTACAGTAGCAAGATAGAGTTTAGTTTTCTGCACATGCTTTTATCAACAGATCTTGAATATATGTCAAGGGTGTCCTGGAATTTTATCTTTATTGAAATTTTTTTGACAAAATTACAAGACATCCTTGACAGATATTCAAGATCTGGTGATATTAGCATGTTGAGAAAACTAAACTCTATGTTGCTACTGGAGAAATATTTAATTTATTTTGGCCAAAGAAATGTAATTATATATATAAAAAAATACTGTAAAATTACTCGCGCTCCCTTCGGCCGCAGTTTAAGGATATTTGAGATTAGAGTATTCAAGAAAATATCGGATTCGAGATCAAATATAATTATATATGTTTTTTTTTTAAGTTTTAGTAGTAATTTGCTTTATAGTTTTAAATACACCATGTAGCAACAAATGTTAGCAGTTAGTTACTATTTGCATTCTACACCATTCTATTATATTTAGGTTTCCTCTTTTGTTCATCATTTTCCCCCCAAGATTCTGATTCGAATCAGAGATTAGTAAAATTTTAGATTTGACCCAGCTCTCTCTATCTGATGTAATAACTTTTTTTTGTCATACAGCAAAAAGAGTATCTGCCAAGTTTTGTGCATTGGGGTGTAGATAACTCGTGCGCGACGTGTGTGTCGTGTCCAGTGTGAAGGAGGTGGGAAAGAGGGGCTTTTCATCGACTGCCGTGTTGCGCCTTGTCGCTACTACACGCATCGCTGACTAACGCGAACACGACATTCATTGGTCGAGAAGGCCCGTCTCAAGGTTCTATGTTAGCAATGTTAACCGCTTTCATTGCCAGGAGGCGCCATTTTTTGTCCAGGTGGGTGAGAAGGGAACGTGGGTTGATTTCAGCATTTTTGCAGTTTATGTAACAAATGATTCCTATTGCACCAATGGAATTAGGTTTAGGATCTCCATGGCCAAGGAAGCTTTCAACAAGAAAAGGTTACTGCTGACCTGAAGAACTGAGGAAGAAATTTAATAAAATGCTAAATTTGGAGAATTGCGCTCGATGGAGAAGAAACTTGGCCTCTTAAGAAGATTAAAAAGAAATACTTGGAGAGATTTTAAAATGTGATGCTGAAGAAGACTTGAGATTAGGCGGACAGACAAGGTGACAAATGAAAAAATCCCAAGGAGAGTGGGTGAGAAGAGAACAATTTTGGATATGATTCTTCGGTGCAAAGCAAACTGGATCGGGCACATCCTTAGGAGGAACTGTCTTCTGCACGTCATGTATGGAAAGGTTGAGGGAAAGAAGAGCTTAGTAAGAAGTAGGATTCAAATATTAGATGACTTTAAGGAAAGAAGAAAATTCTGGAAGCTGAAGGAGGAGGAGGCAGAAGACAGGGCGCATTGGTGGTTTAAGTTCATTGACATAAGGAATGGGTATGTCGTAAGAAAAAACGCCTAATAATAATATTAATGTTACAACAAACTTTTTTGACAAAATTAAATTAAATATTGATCAACTATGATGCACTTAGTTTAATGTTATACATATAGTAGAGTCCGACACCTAAGCTCGGTCCATCAGGTGCCTGCCTGCTGAATCAAGGTTACCGAGATATATTCCCGCCATGGCCAAAACATTATCATTGGTTAAATGTGGGTTTCCCCTTACCCATATTTTAATTAACAACCGGGGTCTGGATGTTGTGTTTGTCCTAGTCTTGAGTTAAATTATAAGTCGTTTACTGGTATAATCAGTAGGTTCAAAAAGTGCTTGATAAATACCTCAAATAAATAAATAAATAATCATAGTAATCTAAACATTTGTTAAATATTTGGCCACCTCTGTGGTCTAGTGGTCAGAGTTCTTGGCTGCAAATTCAGATATCCCAAGTTCGATCCCTGGTACTTCCACATTTTCTGTGAAGCAGTGGGTCTGAAACGGAGTCAACTCAGCCTCAAGAGGACAAATGAGGAGTAATGAATTAAAAAATAGGGGTTCCGGTCTATAAAACGGAAATTAACAGGGGAGGGGGTTGTTGTGCTGACCACGTGAGACCACAGAAGAAGGCATTATCTTTGCCAACAAATGGCGGCCACTCTGTTGGGATGAAATGTTTGAAGGCTGATGCCATGGATTTATGTTTAGTGCTAGGGATGATAAAAGTTCAATTTAGGGGGGGGGGATGTATCCAAATTTGCGTGGAGAGAGAGAGAGAGAGTGAGTTGGAGAGAGAGTGGGAGAGAGTGGGAATTTATTAGAACAAAAATAAGTTCAGTACAACCGGGTGGGATTCGAACCCCAGTCTCCCCACCACCGTAAGATCAGACTAATTCCGCTCGAATTTCAGACCACGTGCCCATGGATGAACTTTCTGGTCCTGAATTCTTGATGAAACCCAGAGTAATTTATAGTTGACCAGGGTGAGTGGTTTCTGGTTTGACATTTCAAAGTGAACTTCTTACTATACCTGAAGTAATATCAAACCAATGTATTTTGTACTTGTGATGTATGAGGTTTTCGTGACCACCAATCATTGCTTATTAATACAAGTATTTCGATTGTAGCCAGTTAATAATGTGTCCGGACGTTTGTACATTCCTACGCCATAACTCTTCACATTCTGTTGGGTACTCATTGCATAATGTGTCTACACAGCTACAGAAACATAAAAACTGTTATTTACCAAGCTACAAAAGTGTGTTGTGGTACGTTTGAGACTTCCAACTTTTTTTTAAATATTTGCAAAGGACACACAAAATATGCATATATTTTGATAGCTCTGGTTGTATAATTCTTGTTTTAAAAACTTTATGGCTGCTTAAAGGGGGTGATAAAATAGGTAAGCGAAATAAATAATGTTTGAAGGTATAGCGTCGAATAAAAAAATGAAATTTATTAGTGAATCCACCCCATTTTTGTGGTAGAATCATTTAAGGCAGTGGTGACCCTTCTGAGAATAATATTGTTGGCTGCCATCTTGCATCTCCGCCCCACACCATCCCAGATCACAACACCGAAAGTTAAATGTAATTAGCATGCTGAAATCAGCGATAATAACCTTAAATGCATGCTACATTGTATTTATTTCAATTAAAATTTTGATTAATTTTCTTAAAGATCTTCTAGTGAAAATATAAGTATCCAACACAAGATGAGAATAAAAATTAAAAATAAAGTCAAACAATCTTATGTAAATAAATTAAAAACAAAATATAATTTTAAAAACCTGTAAAAATAGTCACAAATTTGTCTACACTTCTGATCTGTTGCCAAATTAATAATATCTCCTCGTTTGAAAAAAAAATGAACACGAAATAGTTACACTTTTTTTCGAAGCATAACTTATAATCTTTGTGAATAAAAAAACACGTTAAAATATAACTTATTGTTTTTCTCTTATAGCACCACTGTTCAGATTAGACGCTTATGTACTAATTACGCTAACGAGCTAGGAATCAGGAAAGTTGAATTTAGATAAAGTTTACCCGCACTTGCGTGGAAAAAATGTCAGAGTTAAACAATGCTCAGTGGACCCGAGAGGGATTCGAACCCCGATCTCCTAGTCAACATGAGTCCTGTATAGTATGATAGTGACGCCTTGGACCATGCAGCCACTGAAACGGGGTCTGTTGATATCATCCCGAAGAATTACAATTTCATGTTTCAAAATAATACGTCTTTGTTTTGTTTTTTAGATTTCTCTGTGGAGTTTGTGCATAATAAATAAAAATATCCATGGACAAAATATAATTAAATAATAATAATAATAATAATAATAATGGAATAAGGTGTGAATTATTTAGTTCCGCTACCACAAGAAAAGGCCCGAGGCTGCCTATCAACGAAGCTATATGCACGCAACATGAATCATTAATGAGCTACTTGTTGTACTGGATTCTTAATCGCAGGTGGGTTATTTGAACGACTGAAACGTAAAATCTGTTCTAAGTACGGGTATTTACTTGCTTCGGCGACCACACGTTCTAAGATGTCACTGTCGCCATAGACTAGACTGCCGATGACAGGGAAATCGGGGTTCAAATCCCGGTCGGTTGTGCCGAGAGTCGTTTTTCATAAAATTGATTTCCACGCTCTCTCCACGTAAATGTGGGTACACTTCCTCTAAATTCTACATATTTCCTCTTTAACTCAATAGCGTAATTAGTACATATGCGTATAACCTAAACAGGAAGTAAAACTATGTTATAAAAATACATTAATATCAACACCCTAGTCGATGAACATGCACATAAAGTTTTCAGTCTCGCCTTGTCTGGTTTTTCGATCACGGTGCAGGGCTCAATCCCAGTCAGGTGATTTTCTTTTTATAAATATTGTCCCACTCTCCTTCTACGAAAATGCCGGTACCTTTTCTTTAAAAATCTTCTTTGCTTATCTCTGTCTCATTAGTTCATGCGAGTATCACAGAAAAAAAATAGTTTCTGACCCTAAAATGAACATAAAAGCTCAAAATATTCAAAAATATAATTTTAATGTTTGTTTCCTATAGGTCTGAAACATAGTTACACAAAGAAAAGAAAAATAGTGTGTTCGAAAACAAGGTGTTTAGGGAGATGTTTGTTTCAAAAAGAGGTGAAGATACTGGGTAGTGGAGGAGGCTACATAATGATGAGTTACATATCCTTAAGTCATCACTATACTTTTTAATATAATCATTTTTCATAGATTAAGGTGGACAGTTCATTCAACGTGAATGGTATATTCTAGAACCATGTTCAGGATAAACCCAATGGGAAGAGACCATTGAGAAGACCTAGACGCAGATGGGAGGGTAACATTAGAATGGACCTGAAAGAGATCGGGTGTAATGAGGTGGACTGGGTAGAACTAGATCAAGATAAGGATAGGGTGTAATGAGGTGGACTGGGTAGAACTAGCTCAATTTAGGGATAGGGTGTAATGAGGTGGACTGGGTAGAACTAGCTCAATTTAGGGATAGGGTGTAATGAAGGGGACTGTATAGAACTAACTCAAGATAGAAATAGCTGGCGTACTTTTCCAAGTGCGGCAATGAACTTTCGATTTCCTAGTGGCAGGCATAGAGTAAGTAAAATACACATATATGTTTATTAAAAATTTAAATTGATGTGCATTTTGAATAAGATGCATAAGTAAACATATGCAATTTTAATGCTAAAATATATTATGACTCAATCCAGACCATAGTGTTTTTATTTTTCTACACAAACTAACACCGGGGCACTTGATAGTACAAATATTAGTCACCCCTGTTCTATTTATTATCCACGATTACGCCATCGCGGCAAAGAAAATCCGAAAGTTCATTGAACGAGTGTTAGTTTGAATTACATTTTTTGTTTTACTTTAAGGGAAATTATTGAAAGCTAACAATGAGCCCCACCGTTGTTAGTGAAACTATCGATTTTAAAACAAACAACTAAAAACTCGCTTCAGGGGCCGAATGGTCTAAGGTGTCGCTCTCGTGTTATACTGGACTGCTGATGATGAGATCGGGTTTAGAATCCCGGTTAGGTCTACTCGGGACCTACGCTAACTATCGGGGCCTGCATGCTACTGGCGTGACGTCTCTCTGTGACGTCACGCCAGTTAGCACGGCGTTCACTCGTAGCGACCAACTAAAACTTCATTTTTACAAGACATGTTACTACTTAAGGGTTTTAGTTTGGGAAAACGTTATTCTGCAGCATTCTTACTTGAATATAATAATGGTATAATGTAATTTTCAGATAGCCTAGCCTAAACTATACATCTCAATTAATGTAATAAGACAACAAAGCACTGGCATTTACATATATAATTTACTAAAACTAGTTCCTAATATTGTGTTAGTTAAGTTACTAATTTTTTTGAATTGCGAAGCTTTGAGTAATATTTAAGGTTGTAAGTTTTATCATTGCTTGACCGTTTTATAGCAAACTCCCAAACAACAAACAATGTGTTTAAAAAAATTCATTTCGTTATAGATGACAACACGTAAATTATTGATACATAATAATTTTATGTAAGGCGGTAAAATATTACAAAGCTATTACACAAAGGCAGCTTTATCCCAACAACTCTTTCATTTTCCGTTTTTAATATTTTTTTCTGGCTTGGTTTGTCTTTGATAACTTTGGTGTAGTTATTAAGAAAAATATTACAAAAAATTGAAACAAGCCTTTTTACAATATAAAAATGTGGTGATTTACATTCAAAACAGATAGCTGAACATAGTTTTAACTATTCTTTAGCAAATCCATCAATAAACTAAACAGTATATATTTTTGAAATGCTGTTAAACATTTGAATAACTTTCATATTATTTTATTTTATTAATTTAAGATTAACATTTAATAACCTAATTTCTTGTTATAGTTATCTGAAACATTTATTCTAAAATCAGCAGAGCTTAGGATATCTTTCCCAGAGATTTCAATCGCTTTCTTCTTTTTTAAGAATTTCAATTTCATATATGTTTCTCCTAGCGTTTTTTTTTTATGTTTTAGAAAAGTATGAAGGTAGATTTTCAATAATAATTAGGTATGAACAATTTTTAAATTTTGGTTTGTCTCTTATACAAGTTAAAATGTTGCCATGAACCTTTTTAAGGAGTCTTCTCTAATAATATCTGATTCCGTAAAATGATCCTCCCATACGACTGAGTACGTGGAAGGGATGAAATTATCTCTGTGAATGGACCTAATCCATTTTTGTCTGAGCGTTTCATCACTGGGAAATTTAAATAAGGATTTTATATTAGTGTATTCATAGTTGGATTTACATCCAGTTACATAGCATTTTAAGGGCATTAAAAATACTGTTGAACAATAAACTTACGACAGATTACACTCATGTGACAGTATAAAGAGCTGTGCCAGGTCGGACAGGACCGCCGCTCGGCCTGACGTCACGCCGGTGGTGGGGGAGAAGCATGCAGGCCCGATAGTTAACGTAGGCCCCTGTCAACTGAAGATGTTTTTTCCTAAATGGTTTCTTACGTTCGTTCCACGCAAATACGGGTAGATTACATCTAAAATGCTTCTTTTTCTCAACCCTAACTCATTGAAGTAATGATCATATATGCGTATAACCTGAACAGGTAGTAAGATGCGGCGATAAAAAATATAAAGTAACTAAAAAGCCGTGTTAAAAAGATTTCCATCCATTCGTATCAATCTAATCCCCACTCTTGCAAATTTCACAAATGCTCTCATCGCTTCATATTTTCAAGAAGAGCTCTTGAATCGTCCAGATCAAGTTTTTGAAACGCTGATATCTGAGCGCTGATCAAACTGATAAAAGGTTAGTAAAGATTATTGAAGTGTAACCAGCACCGTACTAAGCGTCAAAATTAGCTAGTCTGTTATGCTGGTGATAGGAGGTGGGTGTTCAAATCCCAGCAAGATTTACTGAGGGTGATCTTTACCTAAATTTTTTTCCACTGTCCCTCCGTGCAGAATTGGGCAGATTTTTCTTCCTCATCACTAATAGAATAGTTTCTCTATGTTTTCCCGAAGGTTTGTTACACGATAGTTGTAAAATAGGGTTTACTTGGACCAATTTTAACGAAATTTGTCAAGGACATTCTTAGAATTTAGGCCTAAAATGTATGTAGATGGTTTTATATCTGTTTATTTGTTTCAAGATAGCGGCCGCTCAAATATCTATCTGTCTGTTCCACGATAACTGCTAAATACGTGAACCCATTCTAACTAAAAACTACTTTTGTTTAGGTTTACAATCCTTACTATCTTTTTTTAGCACCGCGTCTTACTACCCGTAGCCTATGCACAAATTACTCTTCATTTGTTAGGGATTAGGAAGGTTGAATTTAAAATAAACGTACCCATATTTACATGGCGGTAAGAATGGAAAAACATTTAGAAAAAATAGCCTCAGTACACCCGACAGAGATATAATCTCAATCTCCCCGTTATGGGCAGTCTAATCTATTGCGTGAATGACGCCTGAGACTATGCGGGTACTCTTTACTCCTAACGCTGGGACTGGTTGTTTGTCTATATACGTATCCTCGTAGGAATAAACCTTTATAAGAACAAGACATTTACTAAAATTTAGTAAAAGTCTTGTTGTTTAATTCACTTTAAAATAGACAGAGACCTAGTCAAGGTTTGAATCTGTCACTTTTTAAAGATGGTGTCAAGATAAACTTGTCGTAAGATACAGCTATTGAGGTTTTGTAAATGATAGTCACACCAAATCACTTCGGTGGCCGCATGGTCTAACGCGCTACTCTTGCAGTAGACTAGACTGGATGACGTGGAGATTGAGGTTCGAATCTCGGTCGGGTGTACTGAGGGTGGTTATTCAAAAATGATTTTACATGCTACCTGCTTGTTTCAAAATACGGGTACACTTGCTTCAAAGATAACCTTCCTAATCCCTAAAACCAATAGTGTAATAATTAGTAAATAAGCGTATAACCCAAACGGGTAGTAAGGTGCGGTGCTAAAAAAAGCATATAAAATTAAAACGTGAAGTGATTTCATTTGACAGTGATTTCCGGAGTTTTACATAACCGATAGTCATAAATTATTTTTAATGAAAGGTTGCACCTAAGGATGTGCCCAAAAATGTCAAATAATTTATAAAAAATATGTTATAAAGGAAATGCGTAATTTCATAAATATGTCCATTTATTTCGGGACCAATATCTCGAGCTTAACCAAATAAATTTTAAAATTTATTTTAACGGTAAATGCATTTACTCATAAGATAATTGTATCTAAATTACAAATGTTCAATATCAAAGCCGAATTAGGTATATAATTGACAACCTGATTCAGTGACCACGTGTTCTTGGTCCTAGGGCGTCACTCCCGCAGTAGAATAGATTGCCAAGGACAGGAAGACGGGTTCGACGCAGGGTTAGGTGTACGGAGGGTGTTTTTTCTAAATTGTTTTCAACTTTTCCTAGACGCAAATGCGTATACACTTCTTATAAATTCAAACTTCCTAATTTAATGACGTAATTATTACATATGCGTACAACCTGAACATGTAGAAAATTATTATTATTATTATTATTAGCACCGCGTCTTACTACCCGTTCGGGTTATACGCACTTACGCTAATGTGTAATGGAAGGGTGATTGTGAGATTAAATGGAGGACCTACAGTTTAACGTGGAATCCGAACCACCGCGGAGGCCTGGCATTCCCCACATTCACAAGATGTCTTGTCAGAGGTGAAGGAAGGATTTGGTAATCAAATAAATCTGTGCGGGACCGAGGATTGAACATGTATAAAACACTGCTGAAAATAAATATGTGTGAACGCTAATTTTTTTTAGCACCGTGTCTTATTACTCGTTAGAGTTATACGCTTGTGTACTTATTACGTTAATGATTTTTAGGGACTAGTAAGATTATATAGAGGAAGTATACCAGCATTCGCGTGGAGGTAAAGTGGAAAACAATTTTAGAAAAACCACCCACACTACACCCGACCGAGATTCGAGCCATGGTCTGTTCAATCATAGGCAGTCTAGCCTATTGCGAGAATAGCCCGTTACACCACGTGGCAAACGAAGAGGGTATGAACGCTATTAAGACAGTGTGGGTTCCTGACATCAAAAAGTGTTTGGAGTCTTTTAAAAAGTCGGTAAACAAAAATCATAAAACGTCTGAGCTATAAACACTGTAACTTACACGAAAGCTTAAAGACGATTTTTAGTTTTTGTAAGACTCGTTAGTGTGTCATTCGTGCATTGAATTAATCTCGTTTCTTTACACGTTCGTGTTAATGTCGTGTTTTAGTGTTCATTTCCTACTAGTGAGAAGAGAAGTGTTTGATTGTAATGTTGGCACGGCTGTGTAGGAGAGTGAATGAAGGGGTTAGGCGCGGGTGGTAGGGATTCAGGAGGGGGTGAAAGGTTGAATGGGTAAGATCAATAACAAACACAAGCTTAGCAGAGAGAGCCTCATTGCAGTTCGTTGAAATAACATCGATAAAAGAACTTCCCACCCGAGCGGAACTCTGCTTATATTCCTGATATTAAAAGGAATATAATAAAATATTTTTATAGTTGAATAATAAACGTGGTATTTAAATCAACCCATTTACTTTGAAAAAAAAAATTCACAATGATAAGGTCAACCTTTGTGGCACACAATTGTGATTGAAAATACTTTTATTTTTTCATCGTGTCTTACTACCTGTTCAGGTTATACGCGTGTATGATAATTACTATAATGGTGTAGAAATAAGGAAGTTATTATTATTATTATTATTATTAGCACCGCGTCTTACTACCCGTTCGGGTTATACGCACTTACGCTAATGTGCAAAGGGAGGGTGATTTTGAGATGAAATGGAGGACCTACAGTTTAACGTGGAATCCGAACCACGGTGGAGGCCTGGCATTCCCCACATTCACAAGATGTCTTAGAGGTGAAGGAAGGGTTTGGTAATCAGATAAATCTTTGCCGGGACCGAGGATTGAACCCCGGACGCCAGCATAGAAGTCTGACACCTTACCCCTAGACCACCAGGTCCCCTAATAAGGAAGTATTTTAGAGCTAGTATATACGCATTTGCGTGTAAGTAGAATGGGAAAACATTTAGGAAAAACCGTACTCAGTAGACCTGACCGGGATTCGAACCCTATCGCTCCTTCTTTAGCAGGTAGTTCTAACACGAGAGTGAAGACCATTCAGCCATTGAAGTGGGTGAAAATACAAATTATATTCATGTTTAGTCAACCTAATGGAGCTTAACATCAGCTAAAACGATATGTCAGCCTGCTGAGCTACAGATCCTGGTTTAGATTACGGCATAGCTGAAAAGATTGTCGTTGATGATACCAGGGTTTCCCCTTTCATAAGGTAAGTGACAACACAGGGAATGGGGGGTTGTGCCTATCCTAGAATTAAGTTGTTTTGTGTCGCGGTATTGATATAATCAGTTGGTTTATAAAGTGAAATTTTTAACACGGTTAAAAAACCATAAATGTGAAGAAACGTGTTTTTATTACACATAATTTAATTGAAATATATTTAAACTTTTTTAAATTTTTCGTCAAGTTAAACACATTGGTCATTAGGTCATTAAAGGCTTAATATTAGTATTAAGTATGAGAAGAGTAGCTCACAGGAATCGTGCAACAGCACTCTCAGTGCACGTTGGTTGGAATTCGAACCCAGACTTCTCCAGGGGACCGAATTCACTGCTAGTCTAGCATTTCACACCCCTTGGCCACCACTACACGACTGTTATTAGTAGTAGCATTATTGAAAAGTAAGGTGTCCATATTCAATGATATCCAAGCGTCTTAGACCACTTGTCCACCCATATGGGAAAAGGATAGTTTCAGCGTTGGACAAGTCCACGTAGCGCACGTTTCTTTGCCGCCTTGAATGACGCAACCTAGCTAGCAGTTATGTTGGGCGTGTTACATAGCGCACGGTGGAGAAGGTAGAACGACCGCATCGTGTTATTTAAAGGTACAGTCAGTATATAATTCACGAGGATTACTAGTGTTTGTCATAAAACTGTTATTTTTGATCGTGCATTATATTGAAACACATTTATACTCCACAACAACTTTTTATCTTTAAAAAACAACAGAATTTATATATTTTGTATCAACCGGTTCAGGCTATACGCATATGTACTAATCACGCTAAAGAGCTATGGATGAATAAGGCTGAATTTAGATAAAGAGTACCCTTAGATCGTGCGCCCACCGAAGTAGGTCCGAGCCAATTCAACCTTACCTAAAAATCCAAACTTGGTAAATACAATGTTACAATTCAGAAATAAATCAGGGTAATCTAAGATTGGGTGGAAGAGAACGCGAGTCAGTATTTTTCAGTTTGTTTTAAATATTTTAGCCAAAATAAATCAAATATTGAATCAAACAACAGTTATTGAATATATTTAAAATGGGAACAGTGGCATTTTAACATTAACTTTTTAAATGAAGTTAAAGAAAAATCCTTCTCTAATGCCACAATTCATCGCAAATATTTAAAAACGGTTTATATTACTATTCATAAAAAAGTAAACTAAACATACATAATGGAGAAATATTTTATCTATATTTATCAATAAATAGTGTGGTGCACCACACTGACTTTCTCTTTCATCTTAATATAGAAATATCTACTAAATCTTGTGTAATATTTGTGAAACTAAATCATATACATTGTTACAGAAACAGTCTACCAAAAAGCATACATTAAATAATATACACCTTTACAGAAACATAGGGAAAAGAAGAACATATCTGTCCATTAAAGAACAAACTCATTTTCAATTGACCAAGAACTTAATAATATATATATATTTGTTTATAGCTCAGAAACTAATGGTTTTATAAAAATATATTTCAAATACAAGATTTTAATTTTTGATAACACTACAACTTTACAACGATAAGTTATTTCATATCTTAAATAGTTGCAGGGATATGATCAAAATTGTAATTTTCTGCTGTTTAAAGTACTTTTGGCATCTATTTTTTAATAGATAAATGAGAATAGCCATTTTATTTTTAAAGTTAAACAAAATCTAGGTACAATATTTAATCAAAATCGTTAGATCAAATTTGAAGAAAATCGATTTTTGTTTCTTTTTTTCCCCTTCAGTAAACTACCCTTAATTTTAGGGTGGGATATCTAATTCCAACAAAACCTCGGGTAAAACTTATCAAAACCCTTACTAGCAAGTTTTAGCCCAATTGGTACAATAGTTTAGGCTCCAGGCTGAGATCTAGACACACACGCACACAGACAGACGGAATCGTGAAAAATATTTTTTTCTGTTTGAGGTGGTCATGAAACGTCAACATTTATCAAAATCTGGAGTTCGATTTTTTTTTGCGATCACACAATTTCTCTCTCCGAGGGATCTAGATGAAAGTAAAATAAGTGTTGGTGCAAAACTATGGACCTTTACCCTTGTATAGTCAAAATAAAAATATGAAATATTGATTGATGCAGTAATGTGCGTTGTTGCACAGGTAAGTCAGGTATTGGTGAACCTAAAAAAAATGCTGTTAGTGAATAAATAATATTAATCATTATGTGTGATATGGCCTAGTGCGTGTCACACGAGGTACAGCTATACTTCAACTCTCCCTTAAGGGCTCTTTCTGAACAAATTTCTCACAGGTTCAATTTATTTTATTTTAAACACTCTATTGAGCTAATAACATTATTCTCGCTAGCAGGTCTAAAATACATATTATTTACAAACGTCAAAATTGACACCTCCTGTCAAAAGACACACTACTTAAATTTTGGATAAACTATTTTTTTTTAAACCCGCCGTGTCTTACTGCCTATCCAGGCTGTACGCATGAGGAAGGTAGAATGTATAGTTAATGCACCCGCGTCTGTTGGGAAAGAGCACGGGGAATCGTATAAGAAAATACCCAAGATTCAAGGCCTCATCTACGTCCATCATAGGTAAACTATACTATATGAGTCTTACATTTAGCCCGCGTGCCCACCGATGTGGCTATGATAATTTTTATTTGCACCTTTAACACATATGTTATTAACGGCTTACCCGCATCGGTATGGATGCAGTCAGGCTCATTTTGTCTTGCTGGAGATGAGATATCGTGATTCGAATCCTGACCAAGGTTTACTGGGAGTTTTTTACTTACCCTCCTCGCAAATGCGGGTAAACTTCCTCTAAATTCCACCTCCCTCGTTAGTGTTACCATGCGGTTAGCCTCGATGGGTAGTAATACATGAAACGAGACAACTATAAGTATTTAGTAATATTATGTGTAACGAACCTCTTGCGTTGCCCCCTCTCACGCCACCCCTCTTCTTCTAGTTCTAGTTTCTCCCACAACACGCCAGACAGCGCCTTGACTTGTTCGACTTAACACCCGATTGATGACAACTAAAAAGCCTTTAACGCTGGTCCGTCGTGACGCACTGGTGTAGAAGCAACTATCCTTGATAAAAGCGGGGTAAAATCAATCGTGTGTCACCTCAGACAAGTAATCAATCACGACGGCGCGGGTTGGGGGCGTGAGAGATGAAGGTCAGAACGAGACAATCCGGTCGAAACGAGAAGTTAACTCGGCGAGTCCTTGTGATGAGGAACTGTTTTGTTGTTCCTGATGGGTGAAGGGTGGGGGTAGGGTGTTCCAGACAAGTAGCATCCCTTAGCCATCAACATGCCCATCCTTGTGGCTGAGTGGTCCATCACAAGTATAGAGACCCCTGGTTAGAGTCCGTGCGGTGTTGACTAATCTACTGACTACAGTCCAATCTCCATATGAAAGTCCTTATCCAACAGCTAAAAAAAATTACTAGATCTATTGCCATGGATTCATACGTCAGGTCGTGTTATCTAAAGCTGCCACTTGATATAGATTTTATTATTATTATTTAGCACCGCATCTTACTACCCGTTTGGGTTATACGCTTTAAGTACTAATTACGATAATGGATTAGGAATTGGGAAGGTTGAATTAGATGAAGTGAACCCGCATTTGCGTGAAGGTAGAGTGGAAAACCATTTAGGAACCCCCCCCCCCCAGTTCACCCGACCGAGATTCGAACCTCGATCTCCCCGTCCTCAGCAGTCGAGCTCAACGC
>CABFOW010000278.1:127700-140025 GCA_902141385.1 Timema californicum
GTGTGTGTGTGTGTGTGTGTGTGTGTGTGTGTGTGTGTGTGTGTGTGTGTGTGTGTGTGTGTGTGATGACCGGCTCGGTAAGCCAGAAATCCCAGCATAGGCGTTCACCTCTAAAACAATATTTAATTGTACGATGCGTTATTTCAAAATATGATTTATGCCAAATTAAAGTCAAAAGATTCCAAAACGGCTCTTTTTTCTTAACGACTCTTTAGTTTTCTTTTTTTTTCTTTTTAGCACCACGTCTTACTAACCGTTAGGGTTATACGCTAATGGTTTTAGGGATTAGGCAGGCTATTTTTATAGAACGTGTACCCACATTTAATTGGAGGGAAAGTATAAAACATTTGAGGAAAAACTCAGTACATTCGATCCTCAATCTCTCCTTCATCGGCAGTCAAGTCTACTACGATAAGTGACCTGGTGGTCTAGGAATAAGGTGTCGGACTTCTGTGCTGGGGTCCGGGATTCAATCCTCGGTCCCGACACAGATTTATCTAGTTGCCAAACCCTTCCTTCAGCTCTGACAAGACGTGTATTAATCACAACTTGTGAATGTGGGGAATGCCAGGCCTCCACCGTGGTTCGGATTCCACGTTAAACTGTAGGTCCTCCATTTCATCTCACAATCACCCTACCATTATACATTAGCGTAAGTGCGTATAACCTGAACGGGTAGTAAGACGCGGTGCTAATAATAATAATCTACTGCGATAGTAGATCGTTAGACCATGCAGCCACCGAAGTGGGTTATAATTATAAAAGTTGTCCTCCACCTTGTTTTCCTGTGCCTTTCGTATGTGTATGTTTCTAATTTTATCTCGTGATTAGGGGGGCGAGTTGTCATTGGCTTCACGGGGGGCCCGTGATATGTAAAAGGTTGTGGGAATCACTGTTCCTATCGAGTGTTGGGGAAGTCTTGCTCAGCCAAAGCGGAGCAGTGCTAGAACGGAGCGGACCAGGCGAGGAATCGATCTGGCTCCAGGCAACAACCCCTAGATACTGTAGCAACCGTTACTAAGGACATCCAGGACCTGCCAAATATACCCCAGGAACAAACTTGTCTCACTTCCTAGAGTGTCACACCAAACGAAAAGTTCGTATGGTGGATTGCTTTTAGGCTTTTAAGGTTCCTTTCTTCCGACTTGGTCGGGTCTAAGTTGCGTTCACTCGAACTTAACATAAAAAACAAACTATTCATTAGTTGATAGTTTTATTTTCTTTGGATTTAATACTAAATATCCCTAAACATATTTTGTTATTTTTTAATTAAATACAAAGCTGTGTTTTTATAGGCACCGAGCCTTAATAACCGTTCAGGGTATCCGCATGTTCACACTAATGGAGCTATGAGTTAGTAAGGTAGAATTGAGAGGAGATGCACCTGCATTTGCATGACACTCGACCATTCGACCCCCGATTCGGGCTATAAGGTTATTATTATCGGATAAGAGATTGTAATTGGGAGTTAAGATTAGATTAAGTGCTCCCACCCACACACACCCACCCGCATACGATTGGAGAGAGGATGGCAAAACCACAGTGATACATCTCAAGAGGAAAACCACCACCCAAGTTCACTCTAGGGTGGCTTTCCTAAATGGTTTTCCACACTACCCCCGTGACAATGTGAATACATTTTCTCTAAATTCAATTTTCCTCATCCCTAACTCATCAGCGTAGTTATCACATAGGTGTATAGCCTGAAAAGTTAGTAAGACAAGTGATTAAAAACACGATGGCTTAGCGTTTAGAGTATGTAACCATCAGTGCTGGTCTAATCACGTGCTTTACACTCATCACGGAAGACAAGGGCTATGTACTGGAGGCCCCCCTCTCACTCCCCCCCCTCTACAATTGGGTTTCTTATCCTCACTTATGAGGAAATGCTGGTACACTCGATTAAAATTCCCCCACTTCATCCGCATCCCTTAGCTTGGAGCCTAATGTTCCGACACCTTAGCACAGCCGGTAGCGTGTCTGTCTACTGATCTCAGGTTCCCGGGTTTGATTCCTGGCAAAACCGAAAAATATATCATTGCTTATTTAAATGTGGGTTTATCCTTTCACAGTGTTGAATCAACGGCCGGGGACTGGATATGGTGTCTGATCCATATGTGATTTAAATACCTCAAATAAATGAAAAAATATATGGTACGGTGCACCGCACAAACTTTCTTACACTTTTATCTTAAAATAGACATTTACTAAAAACTCGTAAGATTTGTGAAATAATATACACAGTTACTTACTTACTCTATGGCATTAGGAACTAGGAACACTGTTTCAGAAAAATTGAGAAAAAAGAAACATCTTTGTCCACCAAAGAGCTTAAGAATCAAATTTCATTCTTAAAGACAAGAATTAAAAAGTGTTTGTAATTGCTTATAGCTCAGAAACTATTGGTTTGATAAAAATATATTTCAAATAAAATATATTTACCTTTAACAGAACTACAACTTTATAATGATAAGTTATTTCATATCTCAAACAGTTGCGGAAAAATGATAAAAATTGGAAAATTTCCCTCATGTAAAGTACCCTCAAATTCATTTTCATTATAAAATAAGAATTGCCATCTTTTCTATGATAATGAAAAGTGACTAAATATAAAATTTAATCAAAATCGTTAAAGAGAATTTCGAGAAAACCTATTTTTGTTCTGTTTTCGCCCTTCAAGAAACTACCCTTAAGCTTAGGGTGAGAAATCTAATTCAAAAAATTCCTTGGGGGGATGTTTTCGCCCTTCAAGAAACTACCCTTAAGCTTAGGGTGAGAAATCTAATTCAAAAAATTCCTTGGAGGGGGGGGGACCTTATTAAAATCACACATTCCAAGTTTTAGCCCAATAGGTAAAATAGTTTCGGTTCTAGCCCGAGGTAGAGATAGACGGACAGACAGGATTATGAAAACTACTTTTTTTTTGTTGCAGAGGGTCATGAAACTTCGACATTAATTTTTTATCAAAATCTCGAGTTAGATTTTTTTTTGACGATCACAATATCTACTACTCTTTCCTCCGAGGTGTCGAGAGAAAGTAAAAATGGATCCTAATATTCACTAGAAAAACCTGATCTGACATCCCTCAAAATTTCGCGTATTCATACATCAAGTCTATTCCTATAATATAACACTAATAATATGCATTGAGATGAAACGTTCTAATCCTCTCATCCCTCAAATCCCATGGTATCTGAGTGATTTGAGATTTGTAAAAAATCTCAAAAGAAGTATCTCGAGTACAAATTATGAGGGCCTTGACCTCAAATAATTTTAAGCAATTGTTAAGAGTAATTATATTTACATGTATATTTTGGAGAGTAATAAACAAAATCACACACAAAAATAAATGGACAAAATAATTGTATAAATATAATTTATTTACTAAAAAGGTGTTTTATTTGTTGTTTTAAGACGTACTAGACATAACAAACAAAATATAGTCTATCAGTGGCCATGGAACAACTTTTTTTTAATTAAATTTCAAATAGTTTCACTTTAAATAAAACTGTACGTATTTGAAGATTCGAAGATTCAAATTTTAATTCGAGAATCGAGAAAAAATTTAAGACTCGGCCGAAAATACTGTGCATGCATTTTCTAATTATTATTTTTTGTACCACAATCCCACTATAGCCTCAAACCCAGTCACCCAGCACTTTACTATAATAATGATATGATCATGCCCAAAAGTCAGCTTAATACCCCAGCGCTATAAATTTCTCGTCTTGCTGTCGGGGGATTGGGGGAAGGGGGGTTGGTTTGCACCAATTATGCAAGATAATCGACCATCCTTTCGAGTGTGTCCCTCTTACAATCAAACTTAAACTTACAATCCATTTTTAAACACAAGTACCGTTTCTTTGATTACCCTTTTAGGGAAAATTGAGATGGAATTTAGAAACAAAAACTATTCTTGAGTGTCTTTGGAGCTCCACTCGAGATAACTTTACTTTAAAAAAGAAATTAGAAACAAACCAAGATAAAAGCCAACGTAATTTGAGCACTAAGAAGAGAGATAGAACAAATATATAACGTTAAGTTTATTTCTGTCACACACTCTCCTTACCCCCTCCCCTATACACTCACCAAACCCAACGAAGGATGTAGTACATCGAAAGAAAAGTACTGCTACTTTATTATTTTTTAGTATCGGAAAAAAGTACCTAGAGCGAAAATTTATAGAACAAAAGGATTTATAACCTAATATAGTTTTATTTGTGTATTTTAATGTGAGAAAATGTGTAGTTTTTTCCTCTTTTGTTGATGAGCATAGTGTCCTACTGATGAGATTAATATTCCTACACATATTTCTCTACTCTAAAAAGGTTCTTATTAAAGCGGGGTGGGATGGGATGCGAAAATAGACCAGTGTTTTTTTTTTAAATAAATTAGATAATTCTACAGTAGAAACATAAGAGTTTAATTTTCTTCACGTGGTGACATCAACAGTTCTTGAATATCTGTCAAGGGTGTACTGGAATTTAATGACAACTTTTTCTCTTCATTTAAAAAGTTTCTCATCTAGTGCCGCTTTGCTCATAACAGATATTCAACAACTGTTGGTATCACCATGTGTAGAAAATTTAACTATGTTTCTGCTGGAGCAATATTTGAGTTGTTTTGGACAATTGTTATGTTATAAAAACTGCAAAAACGCTGCCCTCGCGTTCCCTACACCCAGTATAAAACTCAACGTTTCCCTAACCTTCAACGGCTTAACACAACTGCCTCCTTATAGAAGATTCTAGAACGTTCTAGAAATAACCCGAGTATTTCTGTGTATTTTAATAACTTCAGGGAGAAGGGTCAGTACTCGATGTCATATCGAGCCGGATGCTGGAGGGCTTTGGAGCCCCTTACATTTCAGATTGAGAGCAGTAGAATTTGAAAGGAGAGAAGAATGTGGAAAGAGAGGGGTAGGAGAAACATAAAGATGAGAGATGTTGAAGGTATGCGGCGTTAACAAATAAAATAAGACTTCGGGAGGGAAAAGATTGCTGAAGATTTAGCATCTCTCTCTCCCGCTTCTGAAAGACTTGATTGGTTTGAATACCGGTAGGGTCGAAAACTCCGTCAGTTTTGAGAAACATGTGAGAGTCGAGTGGTTTGAAGTGCACTTAAAATCACGGTCTTGTAATTCTAAAAATACTCAGATATGAAGAATCGATAGTATATCATAATAATCAAATACAAAAGTGATAATTTAATTAGTACTTACAACACGCGTCTGTTAGTGGTTTAATCTATGCGGTAAGGATGAGGAAGGTACCCAGTTTAAAAGAAGTGCACCCGTATTATCTTGGAAAGGGGATGGGAAAGATATTGATGAGTTAATAGAACCAATCCTCAGTGCACCTAACCGAGATTCGAACCTTGACCTTACCCAACATCGACAACCTAGTCTATTAGTCTATTACGAGCCAGACACCCTAGACCACAAGTTGAGGTAAGAAATCTATATATTTTTTAAAAGGTGGACTATGAAGAGAAACCTTAAAGAATGATCAGAGTAAATAATGAGTTGAGGGAAGAGGTAGATGGCGAATATCAAGGTCACCAGTTGCTCAAACCAATAAGTCTCGACTATCCACGTCCTTCAGGGGAAGGAACCTGACAGACTCACACATGAACACAAGATGCAGGCATTTCAGAGCCGGTATCTTATAATCGTTGTGGACGCAACCTGGTACTTCTCCAAAAAGACTCCGCCCCGTGACTAGGAGATACCGCGTATCAAAGATAGCTTCCGGAAGCTTGGGCAACCCTTCTACGACAAGGTACAGAATTTCACCAATTCTTTTATCCAAAGACTTGGGGACCATGTGATAGACCCAGAGCCTTGCTATGGTAGCTATGTGATAGACCCAGATCCTTGCTATGGTAGCTTAGTGATAGACCCAGAGCCTTGCTATGGTAGCTAAGTGATAGATCCAGAACCTTGCTATGGTAGCTAAGTGATAGACCCAGAGCCTTGCTATGGTAGCTTAGTGATAGACCCAGAGCCTTGCTATGGTAGCTTAGTGATAGACCCAGAACCTTGCTATGGTAGCTAAGTGATAGACCCAGAACCTTGCTATGGTAGCTAAGTGATAGACCCAGGACCTTGCTATGGTAGTTAAGTGATAGACCAAGAGCCTTGCTATGGTAGCTTAGTGATAGACCAAGAGCCTTGCTATGGTAGCAATGTGATAGACCCAGAACCTTGCTATGGTAGCTAAGTGATAGACCCAGAGCCTTGCTATGGTAACTATGTGATGAGTCCATGAAAACATAATAGACCAACGATTCTTAACCGAGGGGCCGTGGCCCTCTAACGGGCCGCGAAGGGTTTTTTGGGGGGCCTCAAAGAAATAATTTAAAATTTATTTGCTTATTACTGAAATCAATAATCTTAAATTTCACGTTTTGGAAGAAAGAATTCTATGGTTGTAAGCATGTAGGCCTAAGTATAGTATACTCTCGATTTTTCGGGGTAATGGAGGGGAGGCACGGATAATATAAATCATGGATAGTACAAATAATCCCCGTCTGTTTAACATCGTCATTCAAAATTTGCTGTCCTTTGTTTATACTTATTTGTGGCGAAAAAGATTTGCCACAATGATAAATATTAAAACGGAATAGCGAAATCGACATCGAATCGACTCCTGCATGTGAATAGCATTAAGTAATACAATAGAAACCAGAATAGCCAAATTAGTGGAAAGTGTCCGACATCAGAGGTCTCATTAAATACATTTAGGCAAGCTAATTCATGATTTTTTAATTTGTTTGTTATTATAATCAGTAAATAAAGCCACTATTTTAGAAATAATCTTAGTGATTAATATGTTAGTAAAAACTAGGGGTCTGCGAGTAGTAAAAGACCAAGAACCACAGCCATAGACGTCCCAGAGCCTTGCTCGAATAAGCGAGATATTTATTGTCTGTGATCTGTGGCAGACTCTCACATTCCCCCATTGATGAATGTGATGTCCAGGGCTTGGATTTTTAGGACATGTCATTTTTATTTTTATTTACAAAACAGACAATGCTGATGTGTACATAGATTTGGTTCATTATCGTCTGGTTGTGTAATATTTGGGATTTTCAGGTTATCTTTTCTTATTTTACGCCCTTTTTTAAACATTTTTTTAAAGTCACTTTTCGACCTTTTTGAGTAATTTGTAGACGTTTATCTTGAATAAAAACATCATATAGTTACGTAACACAGATTTTATACTTCAATTCTAACGTTGAAAAAATAATATAATTGTTCGTGTTCATATTAAATATTTGTCGGTACTTTAGTGTCACAAAGGCTTTTCTATGAAATAACGATTTTCATTCTTGATGTGAAAAGTTACGTAACACAGGTTGGAGGGGAGACGGGTCAGGGTAAAATGTACACTTGGTGTTACATGGGAGGGTCCAAACTAGGTAAGAAGAAAAGCGTTACGTTGTTTATGGAAATAGTTTTTTTTTTAAATAAAAGCTTACCCACTTTGGTGGCCGCATGGTCTATGGCGTTAGCTACCCTCGCAATTTACTAGACTGATGAGGACGGGGGGATATCAGGGTTCGATCCCGGTCGGGTGTATTGAGGGTGGTTTCCCCCTAAATTGTTTTCGACTGTACCTCCACGCAAATGCGGGTACGCTTCCTCTAAATTCGACCCTTATAAAAGCTCCTTTCTATCAAAATACTTTATTTATTCATTAATAGGGGAATAATTAGTCGTACTTAAAGATGAAATCCAAAAAACTTATAGAAGAGATAAGACTTGGGGTGTGTTTTTGTTGTCTTGATAATTTTGGCTAACAAAAATAAAAGACGTCCAATTTCATGGAGAGAAAAAGGAGAGAACGGGCAAAGGATGTAGTATGACCGGGAACTAAAGTCTGAGAAAACGAGAAAGACAAAAAAAACTACTTGAAGAAGGGATGCAGATAGTACAATAAACGCGAATAACTGAGAAGAGCGTGTCAATTCGATCTGAAGGAGGGCTCTTTATCCCCAACACTTGAGTTCCACAAAGAACTCATCCGGCGAGATTACACTCTCAGGTCTACGCTCAGTGCTAATACCCCCCTTTCTTGTTCTTCTCCTCCCCTACGTAGACTGCGGAGTACAATAATGAAGAGACAACACCTGAGGCTTACGCCTGCTTTTAAAAGGTAGTTTTATACCACTAGATTAAAAGTATATAAACTTACACAAACAAAATTATTTATTTATTTATAGAAAAAGATTGGTATTTTTACTTTCACGCAACCCTTTGGAGAAAGGAAGTATTGTGATCGTAAAAAAAATATCTAATTCAAGATGTTAATAAATGTTGACGTTTCATGACCGGATGAAACTGAAAAAGCGTTTTTTGCGAAGCTGTAGTTTATGTCTGTGTCTTGACCTGGAGATGAAATTATTTTTTAATGCTCGGGGGCTAAAACTTGGTATTTAGGTGTTTTTTAATAAGGTTCCCTAGAGGGATTTTTAGAATAAACTATTTAATCCTACAATTAAAGATAATTTACATAAGGGCAAAAAGAGAAAAAAACATGTTTTTCAGTTCTAACGATTATGACTAAAATTCGTACCTATATAAGAGCTGTTTAACACTACAGTACAAATTTGAACTTATTTTGTCCGAAAAATGACTTTTAAATGGTACCTTACAAAAACTGATACCTTCAATTTTTATAATATCTCCGCAACTCTTTAACCCTTTCCAATACAAATTAACTAGGGTATATTCTAAAAAAAAAAATTAATATCAGAGTAGCTTAGAAACATTAAAATTATGTTAATATATTTTGAAAATTATTTTTAATGTGTACCCATTTGGCTATATCGGTCATTGGTATTTTTAAAAGATAAAAAATAACATTAAAAATCAAACATAAACCAACATTGTAGCCGTACGTCTATACAGTGTTGGAAATGGTTCAAAAGATACTAAATAAGTTACCATATAAAAGTTATAGGAATATTAAGAATAAATTATTTTTTTAAACCAATAATTTCCAAGCTATAATCAAATATATATATTTTTAAATTGAGGCCTAGGAAATGGGGAGTTAAATGATGTGCTTTTTGGTGAACAGTGTTGTTCCTTTTTTCACGATGTTTTTCTGTACGCGTGTATATTATTTAATTGATGCTCTTTGGTCGAATGGGATGCTCTTTATTCCATCAGATTTCCGCAACAATGTGAATGATTTCATTTTACATATATATTAAGAATTTTAAGTTTTTATTTATTATTATTAGCACCGCATCTTACTACCCGTTCGGGTTATACGCACTTACACTAATGTGTAATGGTAGGGTGATTGTGATTGTGAAATGAAATGGAGGACCTACAGCTTAACGTGGAATCCGAACCACGGTGGAGGCCTGGCATTCCCCACATTCACAAGATGTCTTGTCAGAGGTGAAAGAAGGGTTTGGTAATCAGGTAAATCTGTGCCGGGACCGAGGATTGAACCCCGGCCACCAGCACAGAAGTCTGACACCTTACCCCTAGACCAACAGGTCACCCCGAGAGTTTTAAGTAAACGTCTCTATTTTTTATTAAGTAAAGTATCGATAAAGTCTTTGTGGTACCCCGTACTGTTTATTTTCACCGTTTAGTGAATTAAGGTGGCCTGGTGGTCTAGGGGTAAAGTGTCAGACTTCTGTACTGGGGTTCGGGGTTCAATCTTCGGTCCCGGCACAGATTTATCTGATTACTAAACCCTTCCTTCACCTCTGAAAAGACGTGTATTAATCACAACTTGTAAATGTAGGATATGCCAGGCCTCCACCGTGGTTCGGATCCCACGTTAAACTGTAGGTCATCCATTTCATCTCACAATCAGCCTACCATTACACATTAGCGGTGCGTACAACCCGAATGGGTAGTAAGACGCGGTAATAATAATAATAATAATTTAGGGAATTAGAAATCCCATTACATGAATCGGGCCCTTTTTATAGCTATGCTTTTTATTTTTATAAGGATTATTTAACGTGCACTTTTTGATCCAAATGATATCAACACGTAACTTACGAAATACGTAATTTAACTCTTTGACTCCATAAAAGACACAGCACCCAGTCATCCGGCCATTAATTATATATTTGTTTTACACGCTCGCATTCACCAGCTGGGCATCTCCAGATGTAATGTATTTGTATCTGATAGATGATGATAGTTTAAGAAAAAAATTATGATGAAACAGTGGTTCGGAGCTCAGTATAACTAATTCTATTAGAAAGAAGTACTATCCCGTGGTGAAAATAAAAATCACCAAAAAACGTGTCTTTAAGTGTTATTTTGAATCATTAGAGGAATCACCCATGAAGAAAGGTTTAAATTGTATCCCCTAATCCATAGAAATAAAATTAGGGATCTTAATTGTTTCTCAACACTAAGAACATTTTTATAGCCGACTTAAAGTTGAGCATATAATATCACATTATTAATAACGACCTTATAAGTAGTGGTGATAGATTTGTTTTGTTTTTTAGAATAAAGACTTTTCGTGATGATTTTAATTGGGCCCCATTTTTTTATAGTGCATTTTAACGATGGCGATGTTTTACCACATACGGAATACATGCACGATTACAAACAGTTAAATCAATACAAACACAACGTGTACATTAATTTCACGGCCCATCCAAAAAGTGTAAATAATATCTTGTGTTTCATAAACTTTTGATCAATACAAACGTTGATACACCCATATGGATCAACCAAAATATATAAACTCAAAAAATAACCAATCTGGTATTGGCTGAATTTAAGATACAACAATAGTAACCAACCAATAATGAAAATAAAAACCGTTCTTACCTTAAATTAGTTCAGGAGGTAGAAAACACCTTACGGTTACGAGAGTATAACTTTATTTTTTTATCTTAGAAAAATAGCACCTTAAAGTCGAAGTAACACAACGTACAGAAAAATAATAATAAATGAACAGCCAGCTGTGCCAACTAATTAATAACAACTCTAGTTCTGGCAAAATGTTTACTTAAGGTTCGACATCTCTCTCTTGGCTCGCTTCCTCGCTGATAAACACAACAAGATGAGAAAAGCCGATAAACGTTGAACAGATCAGGGGGTGGGTGTTTGAAGAGAGAATGGACCTGACTCCCCCTTTTCCTAGAACTAGGGTAGGTAGAACCTTATCTTAGACCGACCAGAAGGCGAATGAAGCGAGCCAGGACGGACATTAGTCATGTCTCACTCCCTCGTGCTTTTTTTTTCTATCTAATGCGCGTGCGTCAAACGACAGAATTCATCACATAGTGTCTTCTTCCGTGTCGAAAAATAAATAATATGCGTTCAGTTTTATAGGATTCGACTTTTCGTGGCTACCTAATTTATTTCTCGTGGCATTACACATTAAATTTACCTTATATACGGAAGGAGAGTTGGTAAGTGACAACTAGCAGAAGTTTTTTTTTATTGCAAACATTGGCTGCAAGTAGTAACTAATGTCAACAAATTCGGAAATAATTATCGATAATATAACAATACTAATTAAAGAATAATTATTTTCAAATTCGTTGACATTAATTACTTTCAGCTAGTGTTTGCAATTAAAAATCTTATACAAACGTTCACTACCCACGGCCCATCTTGCAATAGACTGGACTGCCGATGACGGAGAGAACGGAGATCAAATCCCGGTCGGGTGTATTATTAGCATAGAATCTTACTACCCGTTCGGTTTATACGCACTTTTGCTAATGTGAAATGGTAGGGTGGTTGTGGGGTGACCTACAGTTTAACGTGGGATCAAAACCACGGTGAAGGAATGGCTGGCATTCCACACATTCACAAGTTGTGATTAATGCACGTCTTGGCAGAGGTGAAGGAAGGGTTTGGTAATCAGATAAATCTGTGTCGGGACCGAGGATTGAACCCCAAACCTCCAGCACAGAAGTCTGACACCTTACCTCTAGACCGTCAGGTCACCAACCGCCCGGGTGTAGTGAAGGTATTTGTTCACATATGGTTTTCCACTTCTCCTCCAAACAATTTTGGGTACGCTTCCTCAAGATAAGAATTTTTTTTTCAAATGTACCCAAATTCGTGGGTGGACACTTGACCTTGACGATTTGAATGGCGAAGTCTGTTGGAATTGCAAGCGCATGCGCCAAACTATCAACCCTAAAGTTTCCAGGTGGCCTGATGGCGGGCGCTAGTAATTAGTTTATTAATTATCTCTGTTGGCGGCAGTATTAGCCTATTTCTAATATTTATACAACCTCAGTCTAAGTAGGGGCAGTTTCCCCCCTGTAACACCTCTGCGAGCGCCAAGGCCTTAGCCAGCCAATAATTTCGGGG
>CABFOW010000278.1:141002-180352 GCA_902141385.1 Timema californicum
CTATATATATATATATATTTATTCCTTAAGCTTAATATCAGTACTTCAGTAGCCATCCCCCAGTTTATGAAATAGATACAAAAATCTTTGTATGGAACTGTGTGCTTTACAGTGCCAGTGACGTGGTGTTTGAATGTTGTACTCATGTGCAGATAGGAGGAGCGTGTGGAGGAAGGCGGG
Organism: Timema californicum; assembly: GCA_902141385.1. NCBI lineage: Eukaryota > Metazoa > Arthropoda > Insecta > Phasmatodea > Timematidae > Timema > Timema californicum. The sequence goes on from CABFOW010000278.1 coordinate 141,183, forward strand.
ACTGCCCAGTAGAGAGAGCACTGTTGCTCTCACAGTGCCAGCTCTGGAGTGATGGTGGAAGGAATTTTTTTTACTCAGAGTGTGTTGTGCTTAAAACCCGTGTACCATGTTCTTGAATGTGATAAAGTGTAGAAGAGTGTAGAATTAGATTATTATTCTGCTTTTAGCTTTTCTATTTGATTCATTTTTTTTTCGGTTCTTTCATTTAACAGAAAGACTAAATGCACTTGCAGTACTTTCAATGGAGAAAAATTTCCTCAAGTGTCATCCCGAGATCAAGGAGAAAATTATTGAACTTTTTGCGCAAATTAAAACAAGAAGAATGGATTTCATTTTTAAATAAATATATCAAGCTTGAACTGTAACAATTTAAGTTAAAGTAAGTAAAAGACTTTTTTTTAAAGATTTTATCAATTTCCTGAATACATTTTCTTTTTATACAAGTTATTTTCCCTTTAACACAATTTTAAAACAAAGGCTAACAATTTTCTGGAGCAGCCTCCCCACTAATTTTAGCTACGAGCCACCACTGGGCAGGACATACAGTGCGAATGGGAGATTCTAGAACCTTGTTCAAGATAATGACTGACAAACCTGATGGGAAGAAACCATTTGAAAGATATGGAAGCAGATGGGAAGATATCATTAGCATTGACCTAAAAGAGATAAGGTATAATGAATAATATAGACTGGATAGAGCTAGCTAATGATAGGGATAGGGTGTAATGAGGGGGCTGGATAGAACTAGTTAAATAGGGATAGGGTGTAATGAGATGGACTGGATAGAACTAGTTAAAATAGGGATAGGGTGTAATGAGGTGGACTGGATAGAACTAGCTCAAGATATAGATAAGGTGTAATGAGATGGAGTGGATAGAACTAGCGCAAGATAGGGATAGGGTGTAATAAAGGGGATTGGATAGAACTAGCTCAATTTAGGGATAGGTGGCCTAATTTTCTAAGTGTGGCAGTGGACTTTTGAGTTCTTAATGGCATATAGAAAGTAAGCATTTCTTACTGCCTGTTCAGGTTATAGGCATATGTTCTAATTACCCTTTGTGTTACAGATGAGAAAAGTTGAAATTATATTAAGTGTATCAGCATTTTCATGGGAAAAGAGTGGATAACCATTTAAGGATAAAAAACCCTCAATACATCTGACCAGGTTTCAAACCCTTATCTCCCTATCATAGGTAGTCTATTATATTGCAAGAATGACACCTGACACCATGATGCCACCGAAGCAGGTTTCCTCAACTTTGACCTGCTCCCTTCGAACTGATATGCCTTGACCTCGCCTAACCTACTATACCAATAATTAATAGTAACTGGTTTCTCCCTCCCCTTGCAACGTAAACAACTTGTCACTTGGTGGTGGTGTGGCTTAAGAGCCAGTCTCATCCCTCGAATAGCACCATCTTAGGTAGGTAATAAAGATCGAACCAGACATTGAATTTTAGTGATATTTTCTGTATTCTACTTAAAAATAAACATTGGAATTGAGACTAGTGAAACCATTTTATTATATTTTTAAAAATACAACAAAAATTAAAAGATAATTATTTAGAAATTTTAAAAATTACTTAAAACTATTTCAATCTTGATGTTGTCAAATGAAGAATTCAGAAAACCGTAATTCAATGTGTTTCCTGGTTCTTGTGTATACCATTCCTGTGTTTTGAGGGTACAACCTACATTAAGGGAAATATCCTCACACTGTGGTATTTCTCGTAGGAATGTTAGTTCTGAAGCTTTGAAATTATTATTAAAACAATCCTCAATTATCTTAGAATGTACTGTTGAGTGTCTGTTAAAAACCACAACTTTATTGTTGGAAGGCTTAACTTATCACAAAACTACACCATCTCTTATGAAACAGGATTGAAAATGTTAATCTTGCCATGTTGTAATTATTTTTAATTTCTTATGACCTCACAAGAGAGAGGAAGTATTGCGAACGTCAAAAACACTAAATTATAAATTTTGATGGATGTCGACATTTCATGACACCCTGAACCTGGAAGTGGTTTTATAATATCGTCTGTTTGTTACTGGTACTAGAGCCAAAACCATTTTACTGATCAAGCTAAAATTTGGTATTTAGGGTTTTCACAAGGTCCCCCAAAGTTTTTTTTTTTCGAATTATCTATTATTAACCTTAAAAATAGTGGTAATTTACCTAAGACTGAAAAGGGAAAAAATAAGATTAGGTTACATGAGGGGAGATTTCCCACTTTGATCATCTCTGCAACTATTTGAGATTCAAAATAACTTATAACTGAGAATTTGAAGGACTCTTTCCAAGTTAAAGGTAAATATGCTTTTTTAATAGAACTTTGGAAAATTGGAAGTTAAAAATACACAGAACAAAATATGTTTCTGTAACCATGTATCATACCTATATTATTTTTTCTACCCAAGCTCTCTTGCGGACTCACGCCATAGATTTGGAGTGATTAAAGTCTTCAAATGAATAGTCATTTTTTGAAAGACTCACAGCAGAACATTCTAAGATGTTTGGGGATGGTTTTAGTAGTTTTGAAGCTTTAGAACTGCCATTCCTATTAGAAATATTGCCGTGTGATATTTATCAAGTGGGTGGCACCCTTAATTAAAAATGTATTAATAGCTTTGAGCAAAACAATATCAGTAATGTTATCAGAGATGCTGACAGATGATATAACCTATTTTATAATGCTAACTACTCGCATCAGTTGCCAAGTGTTCCAAGGCATCACTTTCATGTTGGACTGGTCTTCAGATGACGAGGATATCAGGGTTTGGATACCGGTCAGATCTACCAAAGGTGTTTTTTTCCTAAATGGTTTCCTATTTTTCTTCCGCACAAATGTGGGTAGACTACCTCCAAAATCCTTTCTTACCCATCCTTGTCAGAATGGTGGAGACCAGATTTGGTTTGACTTGGAGAGTTAATACCAGCAGTGCAGTTATTTGATATGTAGCGGCTATGAATAAAAGCCACCATGCAATGCCATGACCGAGTGCTAACGAAGGCGAGCAGTCCTCCCTGGTATTGACCCAAGTCCTACTTACTCTCGTACAAGTTGCTGACATCATAATCTTACTTCTTAGCCATATCTTATCTTATTTATACATGACAATTATTACATTTTTACACTTATTTTAAGTCGTCTACTCTACCTGGTACTTTTTTTTTCTCAATAAAACCCTTAAAAATCAGTTTCGATTGACTTATCTCAATTACGATCATCCCGACAAGAAGCGCCGAAGAGGAGGCAAACAGTGACAATTTACTATATAAATTACATTAGGTGTTTAAAAAAAAGTATTATTATGTTGCTAATTTTAACATTAAAAATAAAACTGGAGTTTACATAAGTGTGCAATATAATTCTGCTTTCGAAAATCTCTTTGTTTGGTAATTCTTATTGAAGTAAGAAAACCATACCTTTTTTTAAATTATTTTATTTTAATACCGTGTCTTACTACCTGTTCAGGTTATACACAATCTTTAAATTGAGAAATTATAGGATTTTCTCTTTCAAACTACAATAGCTTGTCATAAGTTGAATAATGTTTATAATTTAGTAAAAAATAAAACATAGAAGGGTGAAAGTTGATTGAATTTGACATATTTCAACATGTAGTCAATTTAATGAAACCACTTAAGAAATATTACTTAATGTTGTAAAAAACATAAAAACAAAAGTAAATATTTGAAGCAAACATAAATGCTTACAATCACAATTATCATTGGAGACTAGTGTTCAAAAATTATGAATATATGATAGAAAGTTATATATGTACATAAAATATTCCAATAAATGTATGAATAGTGAAAAACTTGTCCAAAGTGGATTACACATTTCACTGAGGATGCGGCCGCTGATTTTGCTGAGGATTTGGTTGTTGTGGTTGTTGTTGCTGCTGCTGGAAATTAACACTGTATCCTCCGGTGTTTGGATCTTGATTTAATTTAAAGTTTTCAGTAGAAAGACCAAAAGGTCGTAGGATGAGGTTCCCTAAGTCTTTAAGCTTATCTATAAAGAAAAAGAGAAATATTGGTTAGTTTATTTTCAAAGTTTTATTTCATCATATTTACTTACTTGAAATCAACACTTTCAAAAATTAATGGATTATTATGATAAATATTTGTAAGAAGGTACAGGAAACGTGGATAAAAACTTATAAAAAGGAACAAGCAAATATAGCTTTTGCAGTGAAAAGTAAAACACAGTTTACACTTTAGAAATCCCACCATTACCTCTTTGTCCAATGGCAGCAATGTTAAGTGTGAATTGCATTCTTTTCATTGTAAAAGTCATATTGTGTTCTTTCCTTTTTATAATTTTCCATCCACCTTTTCTGTATTTTCTTCCAAATATTACAAAATGTATTATTAAAAATAGATATCATGTGTGATCATGATGGTCATGGAGGTGTGCTTCAAACATTAACCAGCCTTTTCTAAAGAAAATAATGGTTTGAATCACAGTCTTTATGTGATACAAAATGAAATTAATATTTTCGGCCTTGAGTCGCATTGAGTAAATAATCGCTTCTAATGTTTGGGTTGTGTTACAACAGCCAAAATGTCAGACATTATTTCCCCAGTGTGGCTATAGCCCAAAAACATCCATGTAAATTCAAACACAGGCTGCAAAAGCCTTCAAAACAAAAGTACATGTGATTTGAATTAGGTACTATAAGTGCAGAACTGGGTTATTACCCCCATTCATTTTAAACAACTTTAAAACCAAAGCCCAGTGAAAATGTTTATTTAAAAACTACAGCTCAAGTTTCTATGTTCCCAACAAATAGATAATGCACAAAATTAGGTAAAAAATGAAGTTTATAGAGTACATCCTGCTAATTGCTGGGCCTTTGACACACCCTTAATCGGGTCAGGACAAACCCATATTAATTAAACTGAAATAAACTTAGTTTTAGCCAAATAAAAGAATCTTATTTTTGTTTGGATATAATTTAGCAAGAAATGTAGTTTGATTTCAATAATAAATATAAATTAATTCTGTAATGTAAATTAATTTATCTCATAGGTTCAAATACTCACATGCTTGGTCATGTTGCTTTCGACAGAAATTGTCAGATTAGATTTTGACTAATGTTATTTAAAAAAATTCCTAGTTATTTATATTAACTAAAGTAGTATTCTGGTTAGAAGGAGCTTTTAGAGATGTCAACATTTGTTAACATTTTACTATCGTATCTATATCATTTTTACTATTTTATAAATATTGGTAAAATCTATCAAACGTAACAGCTGTAGATTACATGATCGAGTATATAATTTATCTGAAAATTGCTTAAGAAACTTTTATAACAATATTATTTGAGGTATTTAACGTGGACTTTTTGAAATATTATTATTATTATTATATGCGTCTTACTACCCGTTCGGGTTATACGCACTTATGCTAATGTGTAATGGTAGGGTGATTGTGAGATGAAATGGAGGACCTGCAGTTTAATGTGGAATTTGAACCACGGTGGAGGCCTGGCATTCCCCACATTCAGAAGATGTCTTGTCAGAGGTGACGGAAGGGTTTGGTAATCAGATATATCGATGCCGACACCGAGGATTGAACCCCGGCCACCAGCATAGAAGTCTGACACCTTACCCCTAGACCGCCAGGTCAACCTTTTGAAATAATTACTGATATAAGCACACGAGAATGTTTATGAGCGAGAGCGAAAGGACCTGCCAATTTTGCCGAAAAATGAATTTTCATACTTTCTAGGGTTATTTTAAATGCCACAATCAACATGGGACTGACAGCTTTACTTCCCATCTAAAGGAAGTTGTGCTACGGATTTTTATTGTTCATGTTATCTGTCGACCCCAGCTGGAATTGAACCCACAGACAATGGGCCATAGGTGAGCACTTAATACCAAGACCACTGTTAAAAAAGTTTATCCCTATCTAAATCGCGAGAAAATATTTATTCAGAAAAGTTATAGATCAGTTATTTCAAGTACCTTAGTTTAATATGTTCTCTGGGGCATAAAATGGACTTGGTAATACATGCAGAAATATTTAAATCGACTATTAACACAGGTTTTTAGAGATATTATCAACTCATTGAAATTAGAGTTGGCTAACAAAACAAATAACAGTAATATTAATATTACATCAAGTCCCCCAAAACTAGGACAGTGTTGTGTTACTTGCAATTACTCATATAAGCTTAATACAATGCATGCAATATTATGTAATGTGGTATAGCTTACCAAGCATTTCTGTTTTAAGCTTTTCATTTCTTTCTTCTATCATTGGAGGTAGCCTCTGAAATAATCATAGCCAAATGTTTCAAAAATTAGTTATGTTGATAAAAATTAAACACATATTCAAAAATTATAATCTTATAATGGCCTATTACCACTTTAAAACAAATTGTATTAACTAATAATTAGACTACTTGATTCAGTGGTCATTATCATATGAGTATAATCTGAACAAATAGTAAGATACAAGGATTTAAAAAAAACTAGTAAATATTGATGGAAAATGTAATGTGACTATAAATTAATATGTCCCTCAATATTTTTAAGAAGCTTGGGTGATTCGGTATTTAAGTGAATCTGTACCTTTGTGGCAATCATTGCTTCTTTATGAGAAGGATCAAGTTCCAAAATCTTCTGAAAGTCTGCTAGAGCCTCATCTAGTTTCTGTAGTTGCTCATACATCTGTGCCCGTCGGTGATAAGCTTTCAAGTAATCCGGTTTCAGTTCAATCGACTTTGAGCAGTCTTCAATACCAGATTTGTACAGTATCTAAGTAATGCACAGATAAGTCATACATGATCAAATTAAGAAGACCTGCTCAAAAATAATCCTAAATAAGTTACATAGTTTAAACACTAAATAACATCGAGTTTTATTTTGGCACTTTCAGGATAATTAAGAGGTAAGAAAAGACAGTTATATTTAATATCTTACTTGAACTTATTTCCAATTTCATTGTAGGTCTACTCAAAACTAAGTTTACATTTTTTATCTATCTTTAAATGATTATGTTGTTGATTAATAATAAATCTCAATAACTACCGATACAGTAATATTGTACAGTGAGGATTGGTATAAGCTAGGAAACATGAATGAGGTGAAGAATTCGAGTAGAGCAGATCTAATAAGAATTAAACTTATTTGGGTATTTAATGTGCATTTTCTGAATCGATTAATTTTATTAGCATAAAACTTATAAACTAACTTAAATTAGAACAGTCCCAACATCCAATCCCGGCTGTTAATTCATCCCTGTGAAAGAGGAAACCAAAATTTAGCCAATGATAAATGTCTCAGCCATGCCAGGAATCAAACCTGGGATCCTTATTTCAATAAAGAAACACGCTACCGACTGAGCTAATAAATCAATCTAATAAAAAGGTGGCAGTTAAGGAGACCTTCTATAGTCTGTGTGAAATAGACCTGTTATAGAAAAGAGAAGTGCCCTTGAAGTGTAAGGAAGTGTTGCTCTGTGTGTACTTGGTATTTATAGTCACATAGGCAGCAGAAACATGGACATGGATTGTAAGAGAGATATTAGGAAAGTGGAGACAATGGGAATGAAGCTTGTGAGGAGCATGTCATCTGTCACAAGGAGAAACAGTTTAAATAACGAAGTTATCCGAGAAAGAGTGGGAGTAGAGGGAGTTCATGAGATTGTAGTGAAAGAAAGACTAAGATGGTGTTGGCATGTAATGAGGATGTTGGAGTACATGAGATAGTAGAGGAAGCAAGAATGAGATAGTGTGGGCATGTAATGAGGATGGTGGAGTACATGAGATAGTAGAGAAAGCATGACTGGGATAGTGTGGTCATGTAATGAGGATGTTGAAGTACATGAGATAATAGAGGAAGCAAGGCTGAGATGGTGTGGTCATATAATGAGGATGTTGGAGTACATGAGATAGTAGAGGAAGTAAAAATGAGATGGTGTAGGCATGTGATAAGGATGTTGGAGTGCATGAGATAGTAGAGGTAGCAAGAATGAGATGGTATGGGCATGTAATGAGGATGTTGGAGTACATGAGATAGGACTCAAGAATGAGATGGTATGGGCATGTAATGAGGATGTTGAAGTACATGAGATAGGACTCAAGAATGAGATGGTATAGGCATGTAATGAGGATGTAAAAGGAGAGAATACCCAAGAGAATAATGGAGGTGAAATAGGAAAATGATGGCAAGTGAGACCAATAAAGAGATGGGAGGAGCAAATAACATTAAGTTTCAAGTGAAAGGTGAAAAATGATGGAAGGATAGAGGAAGATGGAGGTATTTTACTAAATTGACCTGACCACAGGCTGGAAATAGTACGGAAGTTGATGATATATAGGCTAGATCAGCGGTCCTCAAACTGGGTATACGCAGGCACCTTTCAAGGGGTACGCAAGCAGCTCTCAAGGAAAAGTTGTCAAAATAAAAGGGGACTTAAGGGAAACCCTAATTATTGACAGTTACCATTATCTGGTTATTTCCACCCCTCTCTCTTCCCTATTTGTTCTCGGCTGGAGACTGATTTCTGAGAATTTTCAACCCTCTACTTAACACCTTCTATATTAACAGTTTATGATGCCTTTCTCAACATCTTTCTCTGAGAATAGTTTTTCGTCCATTTGTCCCTAACAAATAAGTTTTAATTTTTTTATTTAAAAATATTGTGTTTAGGTTTAATTTATTTTGTCTTTATTTTGGAACGATTTTGTAAATAAAATGTATAAAACTTTTCTACAGACTTTTTACATTAAAATTATGTTTTTTAAACTTATTATAATGATTCTCAACAAGTAATAATGTTAAGGCTATAACAAACAATAGGATTTTCTCTAAATGGCTTGGTCACATTTGAAATATTTTGTTTAGAGATTTGTTTCCCCAATAGATTAAATAGCCTAGATAAATTTTACCGTGTGGTCATATATTTTAAGGGTTGTCATTTGGAATTTTTTTTATCTTGGGGGTTACATTAAATTTTTAGTCATAGCCAAGGGATGTGATCTAAAAAGAGCCTCTGGGCTAGATACAGCAATCAAAGTTCAGAGTTAGCTTTAGATCAATAAATAAGCCTAAAAGACTTGGTTCATACATGAGAAGCTAGTGTAACTATTGTAAATGGGTACTAGGTTGAATATAATTATATTTTCAGAGCAATGACACAATTACATACTATATTAAACAAATTAAATATTATGTCCATGGATTCAAGTTTGTGTTAAGGTGTAGGCCTAATAACATTTTCCAGACTTTAAAAAAATGATGGTTATTTTCAGAGGCTCAACACTAGTGAAGAAAATAGAACACATGACCATACTTAAAGAGGTACATCTCAAACTCTTCTGTAACTCATGAAAACTAGTACATTTTAACCAACCAGAGCTAGTACGAGTCCCTCAAAGGGTTGGCCAAAGTTGATAACACAATACTTTTGACGTTTTTTAATAAAAGCTTTTACTGCCAAGACTTTATGAACAGAAAAAATATAATAAATATGTTTTAGGTGTGTCCTACCTACCAGCTTCATCTTGGTAGCAGCTCTGTTAGCAAATAACACTGCTCTGTCTTCGTGAAAAGCAAGAGGGCAAGTTCGCAAAGCCAGTGTATAGCTAAGGGCTGACTCCTTGTACTCTCCCGACTTGAACTGGTTATTTCCTGCAGTTTTATACTGTTGAGCTTTGCTACGCAGTCTCTGGAAAAGAATAGAAAGTTTAGTGACTTTGTTCAAACCAAACCAAACTTGGTAAATAAGGCTTAAACCGAGTTCTTGATTTACAAAATTGCACCTTACCTGTCTGTCTTCATCAGAATAAGTGACTTCAGAATCCTTCAACACTTCTTCATCTATGTAATCATCATTATTGGTAGTTTCTTCTTCATCCTCAGACTTATCCAACCCTTCTATAAAATCCTCACTTGCCGATGGTTGTATTTTGGGTTTACTATTAGAATCTTCAAATTTTTCATTTCTTGCCGATTCATCAATAGTTGAGCCTGACAATTTATCTGTTATTTCTTCAATTATCTTTTCATTGCTTGGAATGGATGATTTTTCTTTAGAACTACCCTCCATTTCCTACAAAAAAAATATAGCACTATATTTTAGTAAGTCTCTCTTATAAAAAGTATGACATAACCAAACAAAATTGTATTGTTCAGCCGATTCCAATTACAACTTGCACATACCCTATTTATATAGAAACTACACTAATATTGAATCAAAAATATTTCACCATTTAAATTTTTTCAAGGTAAATTTCAAAATAAAAAAAAGTTATGTTTCACAATGTATAAGTTTGGTTGGCTTTGCAGTTTTCGTGTATGTCATAGATAAAGGATATGGTATATGTCAATCGATTCAACTCAATATGTACATTACAGTGTGCTAGCACATAAAACTAGATTTGAATAATAATTTATCTTTTTAAATAAAATATTTCTTTACTGAATAAGCAGTGGTATGCAGTAGTATGGTAAGCAATGAATGATATCATCACAAGCTATGTTCAACTTTGAAACTATAGTTTACTTTGTAACATGGACAATTTTGTATGTAGCGCTGTAGTCGTATATGGGTAAGCATAAATAAAGGTTAAAATTAAAACGATGTAGGTATATTATTTGTATATAAGTTTGGAGATAAAAATAGCAATGATTGCAATAAATCTTCCAAATCTCACTTTAAGCTTTCAGTTGCTACTAAAAACTTTGTAGTTTGCAATTTATTTATTTTTAATCTAGTGCACAATGTCATGTATATGGATTCTGTGTGGTTTTTAAGAGAAATAACCTTGGATTATTACATAAAATGTTTGAACCACTTTATATTGTGTTGTATTTTTTATTTAAGAGTTATAAAATGTAATGTTAACATACACGACACAAGTAATATTCTTCTTACCCATGAAGTGAATACAACCACTAGCCCAGCCCACACTATGGCTGAGTAGAACTATCTTAGTGATGAATGACTGGCGTACTCTCCATGCTTCATTACGTGCACCAGTGCTACTATCCCTTTCTTGCCAATACCTAACATTTCTTAATGGTTCAGGACTAGGCCTCCCCATCTACTCGTTATCGGGCCATAATCGGTAAATTATAAAAGACATTTTTCGAATATCTAAGGGCGATTCCCAAGAAAAAAGGGTTCTTAAGTTCAACTCTTTACAGGAAGACATCAAGGCCGTGGCCAGCCAATATTTTCAGGGGAAGTTTGGTGGGCGCATTTACAAATTCCTAGAGGCTAGAAAAAAACATTAGAATGTTAAACACCTCTAGAGGTGCTCTGAAGTGTTTTTTTTAATGGTAACACAGCCCCTAAATAGTACTTGTGCCATAATTTTGATGTTGATTCACCATAAATAAAGCCATATATACTTTGTTCGTTAAATTTTGGGGACGGGGAGTTGAAACCCCCCTCCCTCCCCCCAACTACGGTCTTGGATGACATTGTTATTATTTAAGTTCTTACAAATTAATTTTTTGTTTAAAATATATATTTTTGATATTTTCAAAATGTATCTTTCACTTTGCAAATTATTTTGTTCTATAATGAAAATATTTTGACTTTGATCTGATCTTGGCAGAATCATTTTAATATATATTGTTAAATGACGGAACTCTATGATTCTGGTCTTGTAAATAATGTATTATATTGAACTAAAACCGTAGAAAGGATGTTTTATTGAAATAAATAAAAAAATTTAATACCAGTCTTTTTCTTGGTTTTAAGATGGAAATAGAGATTTTAGTACGCCTCAAGTCCGGCGCTACACTAAGTACATTCCGACACCTACCTAAACCAGAATGGAATGGGCCGTTCTCGCATAGGAAACTGGCCCATTCCATTCTGGTTTAGGTAGGTGTCGGCATGTACTTAGTGTAGCGCCGCACTTGAGGCGTACTAAATTTGACTATGAAACTGGCCCAAAGTCACTAGCCATACTTTCATAGGTATTTTAAGACAAATAATGCATCCAATATTTAGTCATTTTTGGCATAAAGATTGAATGCAGCTGTAGGGCCCATTGAACTCAACTCAAGACATCCAATATCTATTTTTAAAGATAGAATATTGATATAATAAAATCATTAATATTGTTATTGTCGACGACAACAACAAAATACTACTTTGTATATTGAATATTTTGTACATATCATAGAAACATGGCTAAACTGTATGATCATGCCACGCAATCCAAGGACACGGAATCATTTTATAAAATGTATAAATGACTGACCAGTGTACTCAATTAATATAGAAGTAGAAGAAATTACTCTTTCTTATTTAAAGATTAGCCTCTCATCATAATTTTAACTCCGAAATAATCGTCCGCTGTGTCAATATATGTATATTTAGGAAACTTGTGTCTGAATGTGATCCCTATTTAAATTTTTTAAATATAATTTAGTAATTTAGGATGTTACAACTTTAACATTAATTGTGTGGATTTTCTTTTATAAAGAGAATTTGTAGATAGGCCAAACTGTGTGGAGATAAACTTTATTAATAAAAATATAAATTGTGAAACCTCCATTTACTCTATAAGGTAGCAAGCTCCCCAAGTGTAGTGTGGCAATAGTGCAGTCTGACATGGTAATGTATCCATATCCATTTGCAGTGAAATTTAACTTTTTTACCTTGGTGTATTACATTATGGAGTAACTTATAAGATAGAGCCAAAGAGTAATCCTTTTAGGGTATCTAGAGTGTAGCTGTCTAATACAGATTGTGTAATCTCATAGTTTTAAAACTGTATTTATTATAATCATTGTTTCCATGGCCTTTATAGCTCGTTAATGAAAACCATACAAATAATATACCTACATATAATGGAATAAAGCTAAAAAATTAAATAAATCCATCATAAAACATAAAAACGGTATAAAAACTACAATTAATAAATGAACATTAAGGATAGTTGTCGAAACTATATAAAATAATATTATGTTAGGTATTGTTGACAGGTGAGACAGCATTGTTTAGAGTTTCACAATAATAGTCACCATTTTTTAATATTAGGCATACATTGCATGGCGGGATGTGCGTGGATATCAACAATACTCACAATAATAATATTTCTTATAGTGGATGCTTACCAACGCTTCGTTTACCCTGGAGGTACCTAGAAAGATTAACAAACATGATTCGACTTTGATGCAGCTTATAAAATAGGGCATGGTATAGTCCACGTAGGTAAGCACTACCCTTTGATCCTATATTGTTATTTATACCATAGTGAAACAGTGTAAGGCAGTGGTTCTGAAACTATGAGCCACGAAATATTCCAATATTTTCAATGAAATTATGCCCCCGCGGTTTTAGAATTGGACCATCGATGTGTTGATGCAATGCTAGGAAGGACATTTAACGGACATTGTACAAACCACAAATTGTTTCACTTCTCAAGAGTAATACTAGATGGAGTCTAGTGTCAGAATTTTAATAGAGTCGTTCAATAACTCTGGATTGTTCTAGTATAAAACAGTCTAGAAAGCAGTTGCTTCTCAGCCCACTGCATGGACTGACGCACCCAGTGTGTCAATTTGAATACATGGCTAATGGATTGTACTAGTTATTTATCGAACTTTCTCGGTACTTGATTTTTGTCTAAAAATAGCTGTCTCCACGGCCTTGATTTATTGAAGATTGAACAAAATTAATGGTGTTGTGATCAAAAACTTTTAAAAGTAGTTATTCTTAACCTCCTAAAAATGGACAAATTTTTGTTGAACGTCAATAAGTATTATAGGAGTGAAAATAAAGAGAACGCAACACAAATTAGTGGCGGATGTGTGAAGAAGCGGAAATTTCGTAAATACGGTGACAGTTACTCGGATTTTGGTTTCACACTGACAGATGTCAACGATTAAGAGAGAAAGCAGTGTATACTGTGTATGAAATTTTGGCACCAGAGTCCATGCTTTCAAGTAAGCTAAACGTCATTTAGAAACTAATCATCGAAACATGGTTAGTAAACCTCGTGACTTTTTCACCAGAAAGTTGAAAGATTTAAATCAACAAAAAGGTACCTTTTCTCATCTGGTGTCAATACTAAGCAAAGCTTTGCTAGCATCATACAAGGCTGCTTATGGAATCACAAAGTGTAAAAAGCCCCATACTATTGCAGAACAACTAATTCTACCAGATGGTATAGATTTGTTTGACATTATTATTAGGGAGTCTGCGGGGAAACTGCTTTCAAAGGTGGCTTTGCCTAACAATACCATATGTCACAGATTCCAGCACATGGTAGAGGATCTCAATGATCAATTAATTGCAAAAATAAAATGGAAGGAATTTGGTTGCAGCTGGATGAGGCCACGGACAGTATTAAGAATGAACATTTGATTTGCTATGTAAGGTTCATAGTTGGAAATGACATTGTGGAAGACTTTTTTTTTTTTGTAAAAGTATTACTGCAAGTACAAAGGCTCAAGACTCGTGCGAAATCCTGGACACATTTATGGTTGAAAATAGTTTGGAAAGGTCAAAGTGTGTTGGTGTCTGTACTGATGGTGGTCGTTCGATGTCCAGCCATTATGAAGGATTTTCGGCGCTTATTCAAAGCTCTGAATTCACTGTGGACCATTTCTTGGCCTTTAACTTTTGCCCAGTGTTCACGCATTCGTTTTCGGCCCGCTTCCTTTCTTTCTTCAGTCAGTCCACGTTTTGCCTGTTTTCAGCTTGGGCTTTGGCTTGGGCTGGTATGCTCAAAAAATTTTTCTTAAGAGGATCACGTTCCTGGATGTCTTCACCTGTAATCCCCACTTCTTGCAGATCCTTTTCCACCTCAGTGAACCAGGCCCCGATACCTCCAAGCATGTCAGTGCAGGCTCCCCATAATCCGAATGCCTGAATGCGTCGCGCAAGGCGACGGTGGACTGGTTCCCACCTGGGGTAGTAGCTTCTGCTGCATTTTCCGTGCTTGCAACAGTTGAAAAAACTGTAGATTGGGGCCAACGATGTTTCGTGCCGAACAAGATACTGCCAAATATGTAGACCTCGGAGAAACCATGATGTTGGGCTTAGGCTGAAATTTCCTCCAAGACTCACGTTTCGATTTTCCTGCTGATACTCGGGTGGTTGATTGCAGCGGTTTTCTACTTGGTGATGGGTGCGCTACGTCCCTACGCTTATTGCTAATCTATTATTATAATAAAAATAATAAAGCAATGATGAAGTTAATATCATAGTGATAATGGCCGTCAAGACCTCTTCTTTATTAATGGATGTATAATGAAAATTATAATTTTGCTCTAATGTAAATTTCAAACAATAGGCCTAAATTTTAAATACTTCTTACTTACCCAGAGTGAAGCTTTGTATTCACACCAGTCATCACTATACCCAAGGACGGATTTACGACTCTGCCGCCCATATGCACTAGATAATTTGCCACCGGCCTTTCCCACCTAAATTTATAACGTTCTAAATCCGTGTTTCTGCCCTTCCATTCCTCATACACCGACATAAAACCATACACCTAAGTGTTATCTGTGGAATAACAGCTAAAAATTTCTTACATAATTTTATTATTTATCATACAGTGGCGGATTTAAAATTTTTGCGCCCCTAAGCACAGTTATAATATGCATCCCCCTCCCCTCCAGCAAAAAAAGAAAAGAAAATATTTTAAAATAACTTTGGATATGCTATATAAGTTTGATCATAATAGTCGAGCATGCCACGAACATAACTTACAAACTGCATAAGTGATTCAAATAATCCATGCACTAGTTCAATGTCTAAGTTAACACTTTGAAATTTCACACTTACACTATTAAATCTATGGAGTATGTCCTTCCAAACTGTCATCATGAATGCTGCCTCTAGATTATTAAGTTGATTCATTAGACCTGAGACCTCATTTCGCAACAATGGTTTCTCACAGGTATTATTGATAATAGGTGTGAGAGCCTTGATTACACCCTCCCAATTTTCATTTAGAGATATACATGCTTCCTCTCTTGCTGACCAACGTGTTTTGTTAAACTTTTTACTGTTTTTCTTTCTGGTTTTATGAAAGAAAAGAGTAGTTCCCAGCGTTGTGTAGAACTAGAGAAAAAGTTGTAGATGTTTTGCACTAGATTGAAAAATGAGCACGCTTCTTGACAACAGCTTGCGGCACTAGTGGCGACTAAATTAAATGAATGTGCTGTGCAGGGCACATAATGCTCTTTCGGATTTTTTTTTCTTTGATGCGGGTCTATAAACCTGGGTATGGTCCCGACATATTGCTTGCATTATCGTAAGATTGGCCTCTACAGTCAGTAATATCAATATAATTTGTATCCAAAACTTTCATTATTGCTTTAGCTAGATTTTCAGACTTATGTCCTGGGTTTGCCAAGAACAAAAGGAAACGTTCAACAGCCTCGCCATTTTCGTCCACATACCTTAATATGAAAGATAATTGATCGATATGCGAAACATCCGCAGTAGAATCGACTATAATAGATAAATATTTGGCCTGTTTGATATCACTGATTACAATTTTTTTCACTCGCTCGGAAATAAATTCGATTATTTCATCACAGATTGTTGAAGACATATAGTTTGTATGCCCCTGTCCCGGATTTCCTTATCGTTCAATGTGTTCCGCGAGAAAAGGATCGAACTCGGCTTTAAGTTCAAGATACATCATAAACTGACCGTTATGTAATTAATTAAATTTTTCTTCATGTCCACAGTCCACGTATGTTAAGTCCACGACTTGTTAACTTTTTTTCACTACTGCAACCTGCAAGTACTCTTTTCAATACATTGCGCCAGTACATTTGTTCTGCCTGAATGTAAGACTCGAAATGGTTTTCTACAGCTCTTACAGATTTGTTCCTGGTTAAAAACGTCAACTCACAGTTTTTGTGTTCCTGCGAATTTTCATTCCGAGGTAAAATAGTATAAATGTTTTTCCAATCTAGAATACCGTGAGTAGCGATCGTGGTCTTTCCTCCAAACAATTTACATGACGCACAATAAACGGCACCAGTACTACAAGAATATACTAAATAATCACGCAAAGTTGATTCGCCATTTAAAAGTTTGCAATGAAAAACGCTTATGTTCAAATGTCTAGTTTTACCTGTTATGAGTCTTCGTGAATTTGAAAAATCATTGTTATCATTTTGAATTATTCCACGTAGAAGCATGTCAGTTGTTGACTCACTAACACACCACTCCGCTGGATCATCCCTAAGGAGGTTATTACTGATTTTATCAGCTGATTCAACACAGAGGCCTACATGTAACTTGAATTCAAAAATACTTTTTTTTTACATTCTCGGCCATTGTTTTGTTCGCACTTAATTCTTTCACAATGGCTGTAATGTTATCATCACGTATATCAGTACATTTACTTGAACTAGCCACATTTCTTGTAAAAAATGTGTCCACTTGACCAATCGTTTTGATATTTTAGCTTTCCTTTCTCGATTTTCTTTTGTCAGTTTACGAAATGCCACCCCACTTAATTTTGGGTGTTTGTTTTTATCACTCATTTTAATTAATCATGTGATTAACAGCAAAATAAATTAACCTAGATCACTATCATAATAATAAAAGTAATAACAATAATTAACCAGATAGATTGTTACTAAATAGACAGTATACCTATGTAATTCAAATGTCGCACACTAGAACAGCCATGTCTGCACCACAAACACAAAACCAATGACCAACTAGCTTACCAGTAATAGTAATTCCATACTGTCGAATAGAATCATTAAGGGGACGACAAAGCAAAATATTCGATAAAGATTTCTACGAACTACAGCGTGTTGTAAGTTACTCAAACTATGACTTGGCAACTTTGCGTTTTTAACTAAATTGTCAAGGGCTTTAGGAAGTTTCCATGGAATGAGGTGTTTGTTGGGGAGGGCAGTGGTTGGGGTTGGGGGAGGAAGTTAGTATTCGAGAAAAGATGTATATGAAAGATAATCAAGTATGTTCATTGTACATGGATGAAGTCAGTGACAAAGAGATTGCAAAGTACAGTTATTTAAAAGGAAATATTGTCGTCCTGACTTTAACTTGAACTATTTCTATAATGTCAGTCAATATTTTTTAAAGTTATTATTAAAAACAAAATATTATAATAAAAATAATGTCATCCAAAATTTGCCACCCCCTAAAGTTTCCACCCCTAGGCCCTTGCCTAGTGAGCCTATAGTGTAAATCCACTTCTATTATTATGGTGAGGGTTTAAAACTAGTGAGAAACAAAGCAAATACTTTAGAAAAAATTAAATAAATACTCTTACACCATCACAACACACAAATTAAAATATTATTTAATTTAACAATATAAAGTTTACATTAGTAGACTGTAGAACATGTTACTACAAAATAAAATATATTAGAATGTACACAATAATAAAATAGTCGATAATATTGTTCGCCTTGATTTATGCTGAGTGAACTGGTCGATGTTGACAGACAAATCCATATTATTCAATAAGGGACCTTGAAATTTGAATTAAGATGATTGTCAGTGTATAAAGGCAATACTCTTGTCAAGTTGGTACGCAAATAGGGCAAACCACTACAATCACACATATGATTAAGCCATGAAATGATTCTAACTGGCGCAAAATATATATATATTATGTTTTTACTCATTCAAAATCTGCCGCCGTAGGCACGTGTCTACTAAGTCTATGCGTAAATCTGCCCTTGACTATCACTATACCTTATATGTAGAGACTGATACTTTATCTATGAACTGATCTGTGTTAAGTATGAAATAAAATGAGTGAATTTCAAAAAATAAAAAAAGCTGTGTTTTAGTACTAAAAGTGTCTAAATAAAATGATTTTTTCAGCTAAAAATGGTAATAGAAAACCAACTCAAACCTAAGTGGTAAAATGCTATAGATATAACTAGCAAATTTAACCATTTTTAAATTTAAAAGAGTGGATTCCTGTTAATTGAGACACATTAAGACTAAATCATTTTGGCTCATTTAAGCAAAATTTTAACCAATGAGCTGGAAAACGCATTCTAACAGAGCAAAAAAAGGTATGAATAAAATAAAAGTAGCCAATGTAGAAGAAAGCAAACTGTATTTAATTCATATTGGTTCAAACATTTATTTAAAAATAGGCTAACTAAAGCTTAAAGCAAACAAACTGTACTATAGATATGTAAAACGAAGATACAGTTAAAATAATCAGCGTGTCAAGCAAAGGTTAGGTACACATTAATAAGGATTCTTACTTTGGAAAAAATGATCAAGTGTGCACTGGTGTCTTCTTTATGGACTGCAACTGAACAAAGTTAGCACAGGTATCTTATACTGATAAAGGTCTGCTTTCATTGCCTTCAATTAAGCTGAAAGTTGGCCCAAATAAGCTGGGGAAAAAAACTCAGGTTAGATACT
The DNA here is from genome assembly GCA_902141385.1 of Timema californicum. Lineage (NCBI taxonomy): Eukaryota > Metazoa > Arthropoda > Insecta > Phasmatodea > Timematidae > Timema > Timema californicum. The sequence continues at coordinate 160,565 of CABFOW010000278.1, forward strand.
TGTTTTGCTTCTGTTCAAATTTTGTTGCAGTTAAATGGCTCCTCGATTAACCGGAATCCACTGTATTTGCTTTAGGTCACACTGTGACTCATAAAAGCCAGACCAAACACATATTTTACTTCTTTACCAATGGTTTTTGGTTGAGGAAAATACATTTTCTATGATAGGAAATTTTATTTGCTATATAATGGTAATATTGGTGCCAATACTTTTTTTCCTGGCAATTTTGGGAAAAAAAATCAGAGACTGCCAATAACTGCTACTTAATAGTAAAAAAATACATGTGTTTTTAAAATGGTCAATTCTCATTAAAATCAACATAATTGACTATAATTCGCCTATCAAAGGACAAGTTTTTAATTTAATAACAAACTCAATCCATTTTAAATAAATTTTAATGTGCAAATTATAAGTTAGTAAAAAGTCTCAATATTTATGTGTTTCTACTTATAAGCATCAGGACCACCAAGAAAATTATGTGTAAAGCCAGCTTTTGCCGTTGATTATTATGAAAAATATATATTTGGTATTGATACTGAAACTGTTGAAACTAATTATGAGCACAAAATGATCCTGGCAGGGATTTTTCGTACCATTGTTGAGCCAAGCCCTAGCCCGGGCTAGTTATCTCATATTTTAGTCTTAATATCATTGACATTTTAAGGCCTAGCTAGATTGTCTTGGCTAGTCCAATGATGTGCTACACCCAATATCACTGTTGAGGTAACTGCTTAGAGAGTCTTTATCTTTGCTCTCTATTGGTTAAATGTTGCCAAGTGTATTTTTTAAATTATGTCAGAAGGTGTAGTTCTGGGGTAATTAACTACTGGCATCAGCGATGATGAACCAGCGTTGTGAAATATTTCTTATATTTAAGGGTAGGTTGACCACACTAAAACAAGAACATGACAATGCTGTTTCCCAATAGTAGCCATGTGGTTTCCTCATATATGATATCCTCTCTACACCTCAAGGGTCATGTTTTGTAACCAGATCAAGAATGTAAAATGTTTATAAGGAATGGATGAAATAAAACACAATTTTTAATTTATGAATTATTTGTATTGTGGCATAAAGTATCAAACAAGATTGAACGTATTGTTTAAAATAGGGATGGGTTGAATCCAATTATTTATTCTAATCATCATCAAACAGTTTCCCATCTCAAACATAAGCCTTTCTCTACGCTGCCAAAACTGCTCTTCTCCTCTTTGCTCTCCCTTCAGCCATCTGTCCCTGAGTCTTCCACTTGGCCTCCAGCCTGCTACCTCCTTTTCAAGCATTCACCTTGGAGCTCTCCTCTCCTCCACCCTCCTTACATGTCCACGCCACCCCAATCTCTACCCAATCCTGCAGGGTTCCTCATATACTGTCTCTCATCCGGTATATCCTTGTCACTCCTAACCTACTCCTCAGAAATTTCATCTCATATGCTTGTATCCTGCTCCTATACCATGCTTTCACTACCCAGGTTTCTGATGCCTACTTCAATATTTGCACACAGTACATCCTGTATATCACGCCTTTGCACTTCTCTCCCTTCAGAGCAGGCTTCTAACGCCATTTTAAAAGGCCTCTGCTTGCCTCCCGCTTTCTCCAATTTCTCTCGTTTCCTCTTTCCTCTCCCAGAAATTTGAAACTTTCAATTTTCTTCAGTTGTCCTCCTAATGTTACTCTTTCATGTGCCTATTTTCCTTTCATGTTGTATTCACCAATTCCCTCTTTTTTTATATTAAACTTCATTCCATATTGTACTACCACCTCATTCCATACATCCAACTGTTCCTGCAATCCTAACTCCTCATTTTCCCTCACTACCAGGTCATCCCAAACACACGTTGCTCTCGTGTTTCCTTCCCCCACTCTTTCTACCACATCTCATCATTACTTCCATTACTACCATGAACATCATTGGCGAGAGTGAGCTTACTTGTTTCAAACCATTCCGTAAGACAAACTATTCTGTCCTCCCCCCTCCAAATTTTACACAGCTCACGCTTCCCACTATTCATTCTTCCACTCCTTTATTTTTTTAATGCTTCCCATCTTATTCCAGCACACATTGTAACTAATAACCTATCAGACGATCCTGAACTCATAATGGTGTTCCTGCATCTGCCTTATGGCAAATATTAGGTCTACTGTGGACCTACTTGGTCTGAAGCCATACTGCTCCTTTCTCACCCTCCTTCCACTACTACTATTCTAACTTTCCTCTAGCACTTTATCAAAGATCTTTGCACAATGGCAAATAAATGTCACTCCCCTAAAAATTTAACAATTCTTCCTATCTGCTTTTTAAATGTAGGTACAACCAGGTTCTTCTTCCATAATCCTTTTCTTTCCACATTCTTCATTTCTCAGTATATTCATTGTAGTCCCATTATTCCCGCTCCCCTCAGCATTTCCACACTAACATTATCTACTCCTGGTGCCTTCCCACCCTTCATTTTCTGAAGTGCCTTTTCAACATCCTTCCAGATTGTATTTATTGCTCTTGCCTGACTGTTGCACGCTTTGTTTTTCCCGTCTTCCTCCTCCTACTTGCTGTTCGCCTTTGCATTTAGTAACTTCTCAGAATGGTCCTTCCCCATCTACTTAAGTTCCTCTTTTGTATCCACCTTATTTCCATTCCTGTCCACCATTAAAACATTCTTACCTGTTCCTTCTTTTACTCTTTACCATTTTATACAGCACTTTCTTATTCCCCTCTCTGACCACTTTTCCATCTAGCTTCTCTTTTCCTCCCTCACATCTTGTTTGCTTACTTCTTTTTTGCTTTGTACACCTCATTTGTCCCATGCATTTCACAAAGGAGTTTCCTTCCATTTCCTCTTGTAATATGTTTTCCTGCAGACTTATTCCAAAGCATCCACCATTAAACTTCTGAAAATTTTCCATCCCTCCTCCCATGTCCCTAGCACAATGCTTGGTACATTGTATTGTATTCTTCTCTGAAACTCCTTTCTAAAGTATTTAAATCTCCACACCCTTATTGTTCTTTCCTAGTTCTAAAGCACTTTATTTTCCTTCTTTACATTGAGATTCGTCATCAACAACCAATGGTCGATGTCCACGGCCTCCGATGGAATAACATTCACGTCCATGATGTTTTTTCATATAGATCTGTCCACAAGTATGCAGTCCACAACCGACTTCCTTGACCTTTCAATACTGTATCAGGTTACCTTGCAACTTTCCCTTTTATTAAACCATGAGTTCCTCACCAGCAGTCCAATTCTTTTACACATGTCCATAAATCTCACCTTCCCAAGATATCTGCTCCAAGTACTTCTTTGTAGCCTCGTCTCTTTGTTCCAAGATGTGCGTTGAGGTCCACCATGACTCCCAGACGTTTTTTAGGTCTTCTTAAAACTCGTCCTCCTTATAGGTACAATCCACCTGTGGGGCATACACCTACACTATTTTCATGCTCTCACCCTTCACTCTTATTTTCACCTTCAATATCATATCACAGATACCCTTTAGGCCTACTTTCTCCTTTATTCCTTGTATCACCATAACACCCACCCCATTTCTTATTACTTCTTCATTTCCAAACTAAATGGGTCTAAATTTTTTTTTCGCGCCTTAATAATAACCTTAAAAAAACATTCCAGATTTACAAATTTAATTGTTAGGCTACTGTATGAACAGATTTATTGTTAAGAATGATTATTTTTTCATCACCACTTATTTTTTTGTTTAAACAGTCAGTTAAGTTGTATATTAATAATCTCAGAACTGTTTTAAGAATTAAATAAGGGTAAACTATTACTACAACACGAGCATTAGATTGTAAAAATAAAAATATGTAAGCTTAATTATCACATTTTCAAATCTCAAGTTTACCAAAGGACCCATCCCTAGTTTAAAGCAAACATAAACTTTGCACAGAAACAGTTTTCTTCTACATCTTCATGAAAAATGTATACATCTATTATTGTAGTAGGAATCCTACTCTTTGAAAAGTACATGAGGTGCAGAAAACTTTCCACAAAATATTAAACAGACTACACAAATATAATTATGTCGACACTAATTAAAAGGTATCACAACTTCTTTTTTCGTTCAAAATAAATAACACTGGTGGCAGTAAAACACTTTTTCATAGATATTTCTTGAAAATACTGTCCATTCCCTCACAGCCCATAATGCTACGTGATTAGACGAGGTGAGTGAAGTCCCTCCACCTGTTTGTCTATGTGCGGACAGTGACTGAGGCCCGGGGGACCCCAATCATGAAGACCTGCCGAGTTGGCAAGTCGGTGCGTAAGACGATGAGCAATAGAAAATCCACCGCTGCCTTCCAATTGAGTGAGAACAATTATCACCTGCCTGGAACATGATATAGAGAAATGGATTTTTATTGAGATATTTGTCCCACGATCCGGCGCCAATTAAAGTGATATGGTTTTATATTGAGACATTGCCCTGTGATTGAGCACTATTTGTAATGATATCTGGGTTTTATGAAGATGACGCATACATGACTTACTGTGCACTTGTACATGGTCATGTTACCTGATTATATATGATACTTATAATTATGAAATGAGCAAGACTTTTGATGTTGCACACAATTTATTTAAATGATTGCACCTTCGGTACTAAAATATAATAAAAAATGACACACTTTTTTGTTAAAATATGGGTTGTTTTTGTGTGATATTACACGTTTCACGTTTTGTGTGCTGTGTAGATTTGTGTTAATACTTCACTGTGGATTCATACACACAAGCTGATTATATATGACCTACCCCTTACCTCTTGAACCCCTTGTAGCCAGTGTCAAAACTAATAGAAAAACTCCTGGCGACCTGATGTTGTGAAGGCTGGCTTCCTATTGGGTAGAGGGAGCCAGAATGTCACATGATTTTTTTTTAATACGACAAAGTGGATCTTTTAAAGAAAAAAAAAGTTTTAAACCGGAATATATTGAAATTATTTTTGAAGACACGTGATTCTCCATGGATGAAGTATTAAAAGGAAATTTTACAGAAATTTTAAAGAAAAATACACTTCATCCATGACTTTTTTAAATATATGAGAGGAGTCCAAAATATTATCATTACAATGATAACTGTGTAAGCTCTATTTTAACAACGTCCAGATACAGATCTATGGGTTATAAGTTCAATTCCCTAGGACGATATAGACCAAATACTAAATTATGACGACTGATATAAAAACGTAGTTTCAGTTACATCTAAATCTTCAGGAAAGTAATTTGGAATATCTCGACATTTCAATCCAGCGTTTAAATATATATATATATACAAATTATTTGAAAAGGATTTTAAAAGATACACACAATTGAATGGTCAAGTAAATAACCTAATTGATTTTTATAAATAAATAAGTTAACAATATATGAAATTATTAACAAAAACAAATAAATGGTATATTTTTAAATTAATTATTTACTCACCATTATCAACACAAACATTCAGATTAGCCTATTTCCAGACTAGTTCTAGTGTAATTACTTGAAATTATTCAAATTTAACCTGGTTGCATATGGTTGCTACTGCCATTGGAGCATACAAAAGTTAAACAAAGTAGTTGTGATATTCACCTGTGAAGTGGAGGTACAGAATCAACCGTTCGCAGCTCTCCACGCGTCGATACCACATTGTAGCTCTCTTGGCAATCACACTTGACATGTATCCACTTATTCTCATGACGGTTCTCCACCATGACCACGAGACCAGCCCAGCCTTTAGTCAAATAGTACGCCGTCATCCCCTCACGTCCCTGGGGGATAACAATAACTGTCATTTATATTATATGAACTCAATTAATTTACAGTCAAATTTTCATACAAAGGACTTTCTAGAAAATACAAACATAGCATATTAATATTTAATTAGTGTTATCTGTATTGATAATATAAAGTAGAACCTCATTAATCCAGATTCCGCTAATCTGGACAGTCCTTTTCCCCAAATGTAACGTGAGTGTATGAAACAAGCCTGACATCTTCTAAATTAAGTCAGATTAAAGGGCCAAAATATTTTCTAAGTAATAAACATAATAATTTATTTTCCATTTATATTATTTTAAATGTAAAGTAAGGGATTTTTTTATAGGTTGTTTTAAACATATCTTGACTTATTTTATAGGTTATTTTTTTAAATTTGGACTTTGAGAAATTCGGACAGCTTCAAGCCCCTATTAGACCATATTTTTAAAGTGACAACTGCAGATCTCATAACCTGAAGTTATAATATATGAAAGTAGATCTAGTAATATTTCTGTCATACAAGGTCATGCCCAAGAAAATTGGACTGTACATTTTGTTTTTTGACAACAATTTTTAGACCAGCATCAGTAAGTGTGCAGGTTACTCTTTTAATTATGTAAAAGTGTTCAGCATTATCGGTTTGGATCACACATAATATTAGCCGAATCAATTTGTCTATAGCATATGTAGGCATGTTCCAATGTCATTTATAGAGCAATATTGGTATTCTACTAAGAATAACATACTCAATTCTTACTGGTAACAAAAATCAAATTTATTTGATATTAATATTACAATTTTTTATACCTCGATTTTTTCTCAAATCTCAATAAATGTAAATGTTGACATTTAAGCAAAATATATAATATATTTCTATAAGGAAAACCTCTTTTCTTTATGAGGTAATTGTATTATATTTGGAAGAAGGTATAATGGCAGCAATGTTAAGTGTGAATTGTGTTCTTCGTTTCATTGTAAAATCCATATTGCGTTTGTCCTTTTTATATGTTTCTATACACCTTTCCTATACCTTCTTCTAAATATAATATAATACCATTACCTCATAAAGCAAAAAGAGGTTTTACTTATAGAGATATATTATAGATTCACATCCAATGTCCTTTTCCTGTGTTTGTCCTTTAGGTTATACCTTTTACAAGCTCCTATCCACGTGTCCTATCATTCTTTACAATTTTCCATTCTCTCCCTTTAGTGCTTTTGGTTTCCTCTTTTAGGAAGTTGTGTTGCGTGTTTCACACTCCTCCCTGATGAGTTTCGATAGAATGAAACCTAAGTCGGAAGATTGGACAGTGACGATCGATTTTCTTTAAAAGGCAACCATTACCTCTTTGACCAGTGGCAGCAATGTAAAGTGTGAACTGTGTTCTTCCATTCCTTGTAAAGGCCATATTGTGTTTGTCTCTTTTATATGTTTCTATCCACCTTTCCTACACCTTCTTCCAAATATAATAAAATTTAAGCAAAATAGCAATATTAAAATTTTGGTAAATTTTCATTGCTACCACCAATGTGTTATAGTTTCAATTCCAAGCAATCATGAATTGAATACCATATAAAATATTCTCAATATTCACAAATCAAAGTTTGAATATTTTTTTTAGTTGTTTATGAATTGAAAAAATGGTGTACTGTGGTTATTTATACAACTTGATGCATTAAAAAGGATTGAAATTATTTTATTGCACAGTTATTAATTGTAATATTTAATCTAAATATAGTAAATTAAGTTACTATCACAACTTATTAGTCACTTACTTAAGTTTTTTTTTTCATATGAATATCAATTTGAAATGTAAACAACAACTCAAAATGTGATTAGTTAAACATAAATAGAGTATTTTTGCTTTCATTATTTTGACATTTGTTTCAAAGCCAAGTCAAAATTTCACTCACCTCTACTTTTAAGATTTATTCAACTGCATTATGGTACACTATGTAAATACATTATAAATTTTTAGTCTGAGTTTGGATGCTTGGATAAATGTTTAAATTGTAAATTTCAAGGAATAAGAATTGAGAGTAAAAAAATATTGAGATTAAAATTTAAGAACCAAAATCGAAAAATAATTAATTGTTGACATCTCGATGTTGTACACTATAATATTTTGATGAGTTAACCTCGTGCCGCTGGCCCTTGGCCAAGGTGAGGTTGATGATGGAATCTGCAAGAACAAAAGCAGGCGGCGATATTTGCTCTACCAGTAGACGCTTGGAGCTGTGAATAGCCAGGACATACTCTGGATAACTGATTGGGTCATTCATTCCTAGACAAAACAAATAAGTTTTTTTTANATGTACTGAGAATCACTCAGCTCTATATAATTATTTAGAACATGTGGTATACATCAAAACAGAACAATAGAGTGAAGAGTTTGTTATATCAAATTCATTTAACTAATTCGTGCAAGTGAAGTTTCAATATATCTTAGAGTCTTAATAAGATATGACTAAATTTTGGCTCACTTACATAATTGATGTGAAAGTCCTGTTTCAGCACTACTATTGTCTGAGGAGTAGAGTACATTTTGAAGAATACTTAGATAGTTGTCACAGAATGCTTCCTCTACTAGTGGTGTATGGCAACATACATTATCTATGCTACCTCTTTCTTTAATACTGGCGAATGTACACCTTGACAGAGGACGAGGAGATACAAATGGCGTCAATATAATTATTCTCTTATGGATTATATAGAAAAGTTATATTATTAGTTAGTTACAGTTGTAGTCACAGCTAAATATCATGTACCAACATTTATTGAAAAATGATGTCTGCTTAATATGGCAATGCTATGAGCACTGAGCTATCCAGGAATTGTTTCATACCTAGGGTCATTCTTCACTTGTATTTTAAGGCAAAGTCTGTAATGGACGTGCGGAAATCGTCAGCTACACATGAGTGATCAATTAAGATCAAGAGCTATCATATAACGCAGCCACCTTCAACTCGAGAGGGCTTTATGCTACCAATAGTACAATAACAATTTGTACTAATGTGTCTATCATGGTGGATTAAATAGTCAAGATTTTATTGTTGTTAAGTATGGTATAGCTGTATCTAAATAGCATATTATTTAAATTGAAAAATGACATCTGGATACGGGAAGTGAACCCGGAAACTCGTGCTTAGTATGGCAATGGTCTTTCCACTGAGCTATCCAGGAGTCTAGAATTAGGAGTGTGCTATTATTCGAAATTTCGAATAATTTCAAATAATTAATGGCTGAATATTCAATTCAAATGCTGTATAGCAACTAAGATTAATAAGATTGAATAGTTAAGTCATAAATCTTTTTAAAGTCCTGTCCAGACCCATAAGTTTACAGCAGCACAGAAGCAGTTGGCGTGAGACAGAGACAAGTGGGTAGGTAGATAATCTGGAGACACAGAGTTAAAAATACTCTTGTCCTTTGTTCAATAAGTGGAAAGGGGGGAATACTGTTGTTAGCAGAAAGAAAGATGTTGTGGCCTGCCTAAGGGTTGTAAGAAGAGGGAGGGGTTTTTATAAAAGCTGGTGGAGAGACAAACATTTGGGCGTCACATGACTCATGCTCTTTCTACAAGTGAGAGTGCTTTCAATGAAACATCTAGAGAAGGATATAAGTAGCTACTCTACCATATTTCACAGTGTGTGAAAATGAATGGTGTGGGGGCAGTAATAAAAGATCAACCATTTGAGTGCACCTGTTAATCTGTTGTTACTTGTTACTTGGAGCTGTGAATAGCCAGGACATACTCTGGATAACTGATTGGGTCATTCATTCCTAGACAAAACAAATAAGTTTTTTTTACTTGTATGTTCTGTACAACTCTACAACTCAATAAGATAAACATTAAAAGTCTAAGAGACACTTCTTATATATCATGTTCTTTAAACTGAAAAATGACATCTGGACACGGGAATCCAACCAGGGACCTTTGGCTTACTACAGTGTTCTTACCATCGAGATATACAGGTGTTATCCCATGCCTAGAGTCATTCTTCAGTTGTATTTTAAGGCAAAGTCTGTAATGGACGTGCAGAAATTGTCAGCTACACATGAGTGATCAATGAATATCAAGAGCTATCATATAACACAGCCACCTTCAACTCGAGAGGGCTTTATGCTACCAATAGTACAATAACAATTTGTACTAATGTGTATATCATGGTGCATTAACTAGTAAAGATTTTATTGTTGTTAAGTATGGTTTAGCTGTATCTAAATAGCATATTATTTAAATTGAAAAATGACATCTGGATACGGGAATTGAACCCGGAAACTCGTGCTTAGTATGGCAATGGTCTTTCCACTGAGCTATCCAGGAGTCTAGAATTAGGAGTGCAAATATTTGAAATTTCGAATAATTTCAAATAATTAATGGCTGAATATTCAAAGCGCTGAATAGCAACTAAGAATAATAAGATTGAATAGTTAAGTCATAAATCTCTTTAAAGTCCTGTCCAGACCCATAAGTTTACAGCAGCACAGAAGCAGTTGGTGGAGACAGAGACAAGTGGGTAGGTAGATAATCTGGTGACACAGAGTTAAAAATACTCTTGCCCTTTGTTCAATAAGTGGAAAGGGGGAATACTGAGATGTTGTGGCCTTCCTAAGGGTTGTAAGAAGAGGGAGGTTTTTTTTATAAAAGCTGGTGGAGAGACAAACATTTGGGCGGCACATGACTCATGCTCTTTCTATAAGTGAGAGTGCTTTCAATGAAACATCTAGAGAAGGATATAAATAGCTACTCTACCATATTTCAGTGTGTGAAAATGAATGGTGTGGGGGCAGTAATAAAAGATCAACCATTTGAGTGCACCTGTTAATCTGTTGTTACTTGTTAGATGGACAGGCAGGCGACCCAGACAGAAAAGAGATTACAAGGGGTGTCAAGTATAGAGAACATTTAATTGATTTCAAACCTATAAAACATTTAAGGGGGTCAAGCTTAGGGAACATTTAAAGAGTTTCAAATCTAGAAAACATTTAAGGGGGTCAAGCTTAGGGAACATTTAAAGAGTTTCAAATCTAGAAAACATTTAAGGAATGTCAAGCCTAAGGACCATTTAAAAGGTTTCAATCCTTAGAAACATTTAAGGGGTGTCAAGCCTAGACAATATTTAAAAAGTTTCAAGGCTAGAAAACATTTAAGGAATGTTCTCCATGCAATTTTTAAATTTAAATTTCTGCCAAAAAAAATTTTGATTTAGGTGAAACCCATTGTCTAAAAAACTTTATCAAAGGTTATTTTAAATTCGGTCTTTTTTATTAATACCAGCTCAAATAACAATGTTCTGAAGTTGTTTTTTTGCCTTTCGCATACTTAAACATAAAACCACTTTTTCAATAAGAATTTACTAATTTAAATTATTTTTATCAAAATGTAAGAAAACCCTACTATTTGATTTGTACTATTCGGTATTCTTTCGAAATTTTTATATTTGATTAAATAAATAGTCCTAGTCGCACCACCCCTACTAAGTATGACCCTGGGCACGAGATAACTCCTGGATAGCCCAGTGGTAAGGTCATTGGTGTACTAAGTTAAAGGTCCTGGGTTCAATTACTGTATACAGGTGTTATTTTTCAATTTAAAGGATATGATATTTAGATGCGGGTGCAAAAGAGAATTCTATAAGTCACTTATTTTTATGTGATGGTAGTGATAAATATTCTTGACAGGTGCATGCCTGAATATTTTCATCAGTTTATAATAATTTGAAACTAGAAATATTTTTACTATTGCCTTGTAATACTAATTTGTGTAGAAATTAAGTTTACTAGTGTAAAGTATTAATTTTAGTAACATTTCCCTAAGTTTATCTTTAAGCATATGTTTTTATTTTAGTAAAAAAATTTGTTCATTTAAATTTAAGAAAGAACTATTTTAAAACTTCTGGAATTTATCACTGCATATTACTATCTGTTCAGGTTATATGCATATATGTTATTTACTCTAATGGGGTAGGGATGAGGAAGGAAGCATTTTAAAGGTAATCTATCCACATTTGGGTGGAAGTAGAGTGGTAAATAGGGAAAACCCACCCTCAATAGACCTGACTGAGATCCAAACCCTGATCTTCCTGTCATCAGAAAGCTAGTCTAACAAGAGAGTGACACATTTAGACTGTTCAGCCACTGAAGTAGGTCTTTTGGAATAGATTTATTAATTTTTTCTATATTATGTGTCATATATAAGACTAAAAACAATCTGCAAATAAAATGCATTGCCTCTATGAAATAAAATAAATCTTTTTATTTATCATTCTTTTAAATTAAGTGTGTTAATCTGGATAATTGGTGGATTTTTAGCACACCCAAATTTGACCGAAGAATTCAATAACAACAGACTGTGTTAGGGGTTGGCTTTTTCCTTCTTTTTTTTATATAGAAATGTGACATCTCAAAAAGAAACCTGATTATAGCTAAGATTAACACTCTTGTAACCAGCTTCAGTGGTGGAATGGTCTAAGGCATCCCTTCCTTGTTTGACTAACCTGCTGATGACTGGGAAATTGAGGTTGAATATCTGTTTTGTCTTCTGAGGGTTGTTTTCCATAAATGGTTACCCACTTTCCTTCCACGGAAATGTGGGTAGATTACCTTGTAAATGCTAAACCCACCCTCAATAGACCTGACTGAGATCCAAACCCTGATCTTCCTGTCATCAGAAAGCTAGTCTAACAAGAGAGTGACACCTTAGACCGTTCAGCCACTGAAGTAGGTCTTTTGGAACAGATTTTTTTTTTCTATATTATATGTCATATATAAGATTAAAAACAATCTGCAAATAAAATGCATTGCCTCTATGAAATAAAAGAAATCTTTTTATTTATCATTCTTTTAAATTAAGTGTGTTAATCTGGATAATTATATATATATATATATAGTAATATGACATCTCAAAAAGAAGCCTGATTATAGCTAAGATTAACACTCTTGTAACCAGCTTCAGTGGTGGAATCGTCTTAAGGCATCCCTCCCTTGTTTGACTGACCTGCTGATGACTGGGAAATTGAGGTTGAATATCTGCTTTGTCTTCTGAGGGTTGTTTTCCATAAATGGTTACCCACTTTCCTTCCACGGAAATGTGGGTAGATTACCTTGTAAATGCTTCCTTCCTTGCCCAATTAGAGTAATTATCATATATTTGTATAATTAGTAAAATGCTGTGATAAAATACACACACTCACGACCTACCTGTGTGCCAATGGTTGAAGGCAAGACACACCAGGATGTATAGGTCCCTCTCCAGCATCTTGTGACAGCCAACAAACCCGCGCACCTGCCGTTTGCTGTGTTCCACCAGGCGCCCAACCTCAGGATGGGCAGGCGAGCGAGTGCGGAACACAACTACGCACAGGTCCAACTGTGATCTCTGGGACTTCTCAGAGTTCCTGTGTGGAGTTGTACATCAGTAACTGTTGTTACATGCCTTATTAGACATTTACATTTCATGCAGATGCAGTATATTTTCTTTCCTCTAGGAGGATACTTTGACTTTATACCACTTTTGCCTGTACTGTTATTAACTTATTTTGTTTCAGCACCCTTGTTACTAGCAGATTAAGATAAGTAAGCCAAGGGAAAAACTATAATACATTCATGAACTTAATTTACTTAGAAGACAGCTCAAAAAGTTACTAGAAATAGTCCATAATGTATCCCTACCCCAACAGCTGACATGTGTCACTTTGGATAACTGTAATTCAAACATATGGTAATGTATGAATGTGAGAGTTAACCACAGTAATTTAGGCCAATATTATTTAGATATCTATTTGAGGTTTGGCACGAAGCTTATTTATTGTTTTATTCCACTTAAAAAATTATTAAAAGGTCTACTAACTAACATAGCTTCAAAATGGTGACCGGTGAATTTAAACCATGCGAATGAACATGAGAGAAACAAGTTCTTTACAATGATGTACCCACACAGTGGTTAAAAGTTAAATATTTTGAAATACAATAGAATAATAATAAAATAATTTATCATACATTAATATGAGTGAAGAATGACCCCGGGCACGGGACGAATCCTGGATAGCTCAGTGGTTAGAGCAGTGGCGTACTAAGCTGAAGGTCTCGGGTTCGATTCTCATGTACAGGTGTCATTTTTCAATTTTAAGACTACATTAAATATATGACAAGTATTTTCTTTTTTCCAAATATATATGTTAATTGTATTAAAAGGTATTAATGTATGCACTATATTAGACATCAGAGATAACATTCCAAAACGAAGAATAAGTGCTTTCAACTATGTTTAGAGTATTTTTCAGATTGGTTAAAAAGAAATTATTTAAAGTAATGAAATAGTGTGAGAAAACTTAAGTTTACGTTATTTTAAATGTAAAATATAACATGTAATTAAAAAACTTGACATCTATAACAAAACCGTGATCTTTTACAAGTGTTGGCAACCCGAAACCTAAACATACCATTTTTGAACTGTTATCCAGTTAAAAACCTATAATGAACAAACTCTAGGTTTATGAACTCAAAGGAAATGTGTGAACCTTTGGCTGGAGGATCGAAAATTAAAGTGCGAAAAATTTCAACCCCAGTGAACTTTGTTGAAGATTGAACCTCGGCCTTGTGGGTTATAGTCAGGCATGCCTAACTATATCAATTTTAACAAATTATCCACCTAATATGTTAATTACACCTTTATATAAAAATCAAGCATGAGATATCTCACTTATCAATACATCTTTTTTACGAGGTATAGTTTCTCTATTTAATTTGTTAGCAACGGAAAGATTTTCTAATATTGTTTATTTAAATTAACTTTAAATCCTGTCTGACATGTAAAGAACAATGTGTCAGCTATTTTAGGCATGCAAGACCCTTTAATTTCAATGAGTTAATATGTGGCCCTAATCAAAACATGTTAAAATAGCTCAGCTGGAACTGAGAGTATTAAACTTCAGAAGATGACTTTGCTGCGAGATTATTCCAAATTTTGGTTGGGCCAACATTTAGTCTTCGCTAGCTCCAAAAATATGTTAAAAAAGTCTTATTGCAGTTCAATCTAAGTGCAGCTCCAGATGCTAACTACCACACTTAAGCTAAGCATTAAAAAATGTATTACGTTAAATACCAAATTTATTCAGCGTGTTTAATTAGTTGGAGAAACCTAAATTAGTGACTTTATGGTGACCTTTTTGACCACAAAATTCCTTTGGTGAACGGTTTATCAATGCATTTATTTATATAGGCATAGTATAGTGGACACAACATCAGAAATTAAAACAAAAATATTTTCGTGACTTTAGGACCAAAATATTGAAAATTTGTGACCTTTCAGGGACTTTTGTGTGCACTTATTAACTTTTTTGTGACTTTTGTAACCCAGTAAACACCCTATTATTAACGACTTAATTTAAAATGTAGGGATTTGGATATTATATTGAAATGTATAAGCATTGGCATCGAAAGGGGATGCAAAAACCACAGTAATAAGTCACATTTGGAATACAACCCTCATTGAACACAACTAACATTAGAACTACAACCTCACTATCACAAGCATTCCAGCATATAATGAGAACAACACCTTAGACTGTGTGACCAGCCACATGCTTCTGTACAACAGTGATAGACTCTAAATTAGAAATAAAGACTAATGTACAGTACCTTTGCCCTTCTTGAAAGAGCGTAAACTCGGCCTCAGTGGGTTCAAGTACCGTGAGAAGCACGCAGGAGAGGTGATCCACTGAGGAGAGGGGAGGGAGCGTGCCTCGCAATCGCACTTCACTCCAACCTGACCTCACCTTGCAGATGTCGATACAGTCAAAGTACCTACCATCCAGAAATTAAGCATATTATAGACCGCAATTCATTAACCTGGGAGAGATTCTAAAGATGATTTAGAGCAAGATTTATTTGTTTAATACACTTTAATATTAAATAAGACGGGATTTATGAGTTTTCAAATTTCTCCAAAACAAGTTTAAGCTTTCAAAAGATAGAGCTCGTCAATTTCAAGTTAGTTGTATGATTTTTTTTATCTTTTACCCATTGGTAAATTTGGTGATGAATGACTTTTGTTTATCATTTTCTCTAGTTGTCTGGATGTTATTTATGAAATGCGCAGTTGGGGTGAGCAAGATGAGAGGAGGAAGAACCAAACAAAGAGGGTAGCACACAGACATTTGGCCATTGGTACGTTTATGGTCAGCAGCTGAGCTAACTACTACTATTATTATTATTATTATTATTATTAGCACCGCATCTTACTTCCCGTTCAATTTATACACACTTGAACTAACTGATTGTTGATTGGAGGAGGGTAGAAGAAAGAGATGAAAGCAATATTTTGGTATAGCTGGTATAATGGTAAACACTTTTGTATCAAGAACCAATTAGTGCAAAAATTTACCGGGAACACATTAATAAAATAATGTACAACTTGTTTCTTTAATTAGAAGGGGATATTTAGTCTCTCTCATTTCGGGTATTATCATGGATTTATTTAAAAACTAATCTGATATCTTAAATTATTATTTTTTATAATTTTATATATATATATATATTATTTTTTATAATTAAATATTCATTTTAGCACCATATCTTACTACCTGTTCAGACTAAACACTTATGTACTAATTACACAAATGAGTTAGGGATGAAGGTTGAATTTAGTGGAAGTGTACTCGCATTAGTGTGGAGGAAGAGTGGTAAACCAAGTATGAGATACCACCCTCAATAAATTTGATCTCTTTGTCATCAACAGTCTCGTCTATTGTGAGAGTTATACAGACCATGTGACCATCGAAGCAGGGGTATAATTTAAAAAAAATTATTTACTCATTTTAATCAGTTAAGTTTTAATAATATATATTTATTGAACTCAAATTTAAAGGGTTTTCTGAGTTACTCGCTTGTCTTGTATGAAAAAAATTTGGTTTTTCAGACTCCTCTATAAATATATGTTAAAATTGGTGCTAATTTATTTACATCAACGACTAATAAGTGAAGTTTATTTTAATTATTATGAACGCCAATAAAAAAGAAAGTTATGAAATGTTCACTCACTAGTTAAAAAGTCAAATTATTTACTTTCCTTAGTAGTCTACCAATTACTCCAAGACTTAATACAAAACATAAAAAATCTAACTTAAATTATGAGTTCTATGTGTTCTATTCAATCATTGATTCCATTAAGGGATCCCTACAAAATAAAATAAAATTTGCTATACAAGAGACTCACAGAGAAGAATGAAACTTCAAAGGAAGTAGAGAGACAGCTACAATTAATTATGGATAAAAGAAAGGGATATAAATAAATAAAAGGGAACAAGGACAATTTGGTTTTTACAATGCAAAGAAGAATACAACTTTATTTTAACGGAACTCATCAGGGCTCTTAGTTTTGAAACATGCGATAAAAGTCAGAAGACATGATCTTGAACCCACAGGCAGTTATAACAAAGAGGTAGTCTTGAAATGTTTTTGTCCTACTGTGAGTTGGTGTGTTACAAAATGTCGGCTACTAATTATATTTATTATTTAGTCCACCGTGCAAAACGATCTTGACCTTTCTGGAGTTTTGTTATTTTTTATTAAAGAAAACTGATGTTCACATAAATATGTACATGCACAGGGAAAAATAGAAATCATAAAAAACAATCTAGAAATAAATAGTTGTGTGTATATGTGAGTGTATATATATTGATGCATCGTATTACTTAATGACATTGATTATGTCACTATGATCCAATATCAAAGTAGCAGGGAATGAAATATTGTTGCAGTGATAACTTCACATACTTTATTACAGAATCCATAACTGTGACAATGACAAAATATCAGTAGGTGGTAATATGGCAGCGGCCATATCTGTATAGAGACAAAGAGACGCAGAATTTTCATTAGAATAACCTTACATAGTGTAATGACATTGATTTTTCCATCCTTATTAATATTTAAAATCATATTTTAATGTAAATATTTTCATTTTTCTTATTTTCAGTTATTTTAAATTAAATTCATCTTTTCTAAACAACAACAACCATATTTCTATTTATTTTGCTTTTAACTGCACATGTCTGAAACATGGTTTTATTTTTGAATTGTATTCTGCAGTATTTAAGAGCATGTGCATAGTAAAGACATGCCTATTTTTAGTTTTCACACTCAGAGAGAATAACCCCATTGGTAGATGGAAAGAAATCAATTAGTGACCTGGGTTTAAGAGTACGGCTTGTTACAATTGATAGGATTTCTCAATAGTTTATCCAGCGATAAATACATTTTTTATTCTTTCTTCCTTATTTTCTAAGGTCACAGAATGGGCCAGGCTGTCCTGTCTCACATGATGTTTTGCTGGCGAGTGAAATCTAGTCGCTAATGTGATGTCAGATCTAGCAGTTCAGACGTTTCAAAACTAGGGCTTTGCAATATTTTGAGCACATATTGAGCAATCCGCTAATGACTCGTTACTCGCAGGTTTAAAACTAGGGGTCAAGGAGGGTGAGGGTGTAAAACTTCCAAGGAAACTTACTAATAAAAAACAGAATTAAAAACCATGTTATGTTAGTTCTCTTTTGTGTGTTTCTATCCTTAACTCCTGTACCTTGTTCCATTTATAACAAAACATACCTCAAAAAGTAAAAAGAGGTTTTCCTTGAAACAGTAATGGGTAAGAAAGAGAAAGCGAATAATTTTTATTTGCCTTAGTAGACATTTGGGCCAAAGGCATACATTAATAAGGATGAAAGAGGTAAGAGTACCTGCATTTGTATAGAGGAACCACACTTGGTACCTCCAACAGGGATTTTACCCCGGTCTCCCAGTCCCTGGCAATCCAGCACAGCACAAGTGTGACAGGTTAGACCATGTGGATAATATAATCAAAACAAAATCTTTAAACACAATCATACTTGAGCACATCCTCGAAAGAAATCCAGAAGACACCATCAGAAGCCCCCTTGGGCATGAGGAGCTCCCTAAGTTGGGGAGTCCAGATGGGAGACTCGTCGGACCAGTCCCCTTTCCATGAGTAGTGGCCCCACGGGTTCCTCAAGCGAAGTAACCTGTTTCCCATCAGGTCCCTCACGTCCAACACAGAGTAAGCATGCCTGACAATAAAGCAGAGAACTTACTTTATTAAGGGATACTGTTTTACAGAAGAAAATTGTGGCGACACATCGGGTAACCGTGAATAAAAACAAAGCAACAGTCACATAAAGTTTTTGGTCAGTTGAACTTTTAATAATAAAGTGTTTGAAGATTGAAATTAGCTTGGGACATGGCATGCATTGACTCTGTATACATATTTCAGTTAAATTTATATATATTTAAAAAATTACACTTGGTCCAGGGCTTGATTCCCATGTTCAGGTGTCATTATTCAACTATTTTTAATTTAATTTAAATCAAGTGGTTTTATTTTTACTTCAACTGTGGCTAGTACACACACGTATGCACACGCACAGACATACCCCAATTGTATAACTAAAATAACAATAACAATAATAATAATGTCTTTAGTTGAGCAAAGTTAAGGCCAGTGTATTTTCTTATACGTTGCCCACTTAATAATAAATAATGTACATTTAGTATTTCTGTGCTAAAAACTAATTTATAATATCTGTAAAAACTATGATAACAATCAAAAAATATTACCCACATACATAATAAATGTAAAATTATGAATATATTAAAATAAATGAGGAAAGTATAACTTAATAAAGGAGAGGTAAAAAAAACAACAAACAGAAACATTAAAGCACTTAATCATTCCACACATACACACACATATATTAACATGTTATTATACTATGCATAACATCTATAACTATTTTTTAAAGTAGTGCTTTTGCAATGAAAAAAAAAAGATCAAACAGCATTAAAAATTGAATTAGTATAAGCATTATGTACAAATTAGTATGATTTATGTAAAGCCACTAACAGGCTTATTCACATAGATGAAAACATTACCAGAAATACAAATGAATATAAAATTGTAATGTTTGTCATGACATTGCTATTTTGATAAGTATATCTTATATCCAAGGCTGTAGTAAGGGGG
>CABFOW010000278.1:180965-208519 GCA_902141385.1 Timema californicum
AGTAGAATAAAATTAAATTATTTAATTCAGAGTCTGACTCGGAATCCAAATCTATCAGAAGTTCCTCTAATTCACACGCCATATCACGTCTTCTTGTACTACTGGGTGAAAGCTCCCTGACTCGTTAAAAATCTGCGGTGACCTGCAAAAACCTATTCCTGTGCTGCGTCTACCCCCTGCCAGGACTGTGTTCAATGTGCGGTGCCTTGCAGAAACCTCTTACTGTGCTATGCCTGCCCTCTGCCTATGCTGCGCCTGCATCCAATGTGCGGCGGGCTTAAGGCACAAGTACAAATCAGGGGGCTGTGTTACTGTAAAAACCACTTCAGATAGCTTCTAGAGGTGTTTAATATTGAGAATTTTTCCTAGCCTTAGGTAGTTATGGTGTTATGTTGCCATAAAAAAAAAACACATCAGCTAGCTTCTAGAACTGTTTATCATTTATAATTTTTTCTAGCCTCTGGCAATTGGGAGATGTGACTACCAACCCCCCCCCTGAAATTATTGGCTGGCTGGCTTTGTTCTATGACACTGCAGACTATTTTGTTTTATCATAATTGTAAGCACAAAGAGCAAGCTGGCAATATCTATATTAGCTGAACTGTAACCATTAAGTATAAATTACAAATACAAATAAAGTATACAAAGTAATATAATGTTTCGAGCAAAATTGATGCAGCAACATTACAAAAATAAAATCAGATTTGCAACACCAAAAACTTTTGAAAGCAAATACATTTTTTTCCCTAATGTTTTAAAGTGTAGCAAATATCTTGAAATTGATTTATCAATAAAGTTTTTTTAAATAAAATAATTAGTTAATTTATTTCTACTAATTAAAGCTACAGTAAAATTATGTTCCAGTTGAGTGTCAGCTATTTTAAAACACATACAATAATTAAATGTGTTGTTAACATTGTTTCATTTTATATATTCCAAGATGCAAAAGGCCCATTTACATTCTTTTTTATGTGACACATATCACTCGTGAATGATTAAACAAAACTTGATAAATTATTATTAGCACCACGTCTTACTACTCGTTCGGGTTATACGCACTTACGCTAATGTGAAATGGTAGGGTGATTGTGAGATGAAATGGAGGACCTACAGATTTAACGTGGAATCCGAACCACGGTGGAGGCCTGGCATTCCCCACATTCACAAGTAAGTGCGTATAACCCGAACGGGTAGTAAGACGCGGTGCTAATAATAATCTTAATGAGTGTTTTAACCATAGTTTTGTATTGGGAACATCATCAATCAGTCAGTCTGCTTGATTGCATGAAGGTAAAACCAATTATGCACAATTTAAAACCAAATGAAAAAGGCTATACCTTATTCATAATTTAAACACTTTATGATAAAATATTCAACTATCTAATATGCAATAATCAGGACCTAAGTTATTTGATTACAATTATTTACACATAATTTATAGTAATTGAAAGTTCCCTTTTGCGGGCTTCCTTAGCACTGCGGGCCTGAGTGTTAAGCTACTGCTACAGTTTTCTGTTAAGTGTATAGGCCTTGTCCTTCTATCTATCCTTATTTCAATGTTTTAGAGTCTTTTAGTGGCATTTTTCCTTTGTTTACATTGTAAAACTAATAATTTATTAGAGGCAAACTAAAGTCATTAAGTTTTAAACAACGTGAATAGATATAACATCCCTGCACAAGAAAAAATCAAGAGTCGACAACAGCCCGCACATGCGTACACACAAACAGAAGAAGTGAGAAACAATGAGAATTATAAATAAAAACAATAAAGTAAACAGCACATTTACACTAAGCAATTCACAACTATGTTATTCTAATCCCAAAGATTATCAGGCAAGTCTTAAGTTTAAGACAGTTAAAGATAAGTATATTAACTTATACTTCCTAAGAATCTGTAAAAATATTTTATTTATATTTTTGTTGTTTCATTCTTTGCATACATAACTGGTATATTTTATTTATTATTATTTATTAAGAAAATCACAAAATGTGGTCATTGCTGCTAATTCATTTTAATCAATGGTTTTGACAATAATATGATAAAAAAAAACATCCAATACTTTTAACTTTTTGACCTATTTTAAGTGTGAGTAGTGGTAGAAAAATTTACCAGAGTCTTGTTACCTTTTCCAGAAACCTATTTATGTATAAAAAAACCCCACCAAAACTGAAATTATACTTAAAGAGTTTTACAAGCAGGTTAAAAACTCACTGAAGTAATCATCGTATTATGTGGCTCATTAGAAATTTAAGGATAATCAGGATATTTTTGTATTTTAAAATAATATACAATGTTGTTATTTTTGCCCAATTTTATTAAATAATATTCATTATTATAACAACAAAAAATTTAATATACATAAATTAAATTGTAGCCTATAAATACAAACAATAAACAAAAATGAAGAAATATAATTCATGTTTAATAACAGGATCTAGATTCTAGATAGTTTTAAGAAAAAAAAAGAAAGAATAATATATTTTAGTTTAGGCCCCCTACTTTCATTAAAGTACTTGTTCCCTATTAATTTGGATTTGTACATGTTGTGTGTGAGGTTAAATTCCACTAATTTTTCTTGCCAGTATAGATTTATTGATTTCACATTTTCTTTAATATAAGTTTATAATTTCTTGTGACCTGTCAACTGCAAATTGAAATTTACTCAAAATACTTAGGTAATATTTAAACAATTCATAAATTTGAGAAATGACACTTTGATTCAGTTATAAAACCCTGAACCCTTGGCATATCACATACTCCACCAATGAGGTATTCAGGAATTGTCCTGTGTTCAGGGTCACTCTTCATTCATAGTTCAAGGCAGAGTCTGTGAAGGACATGTGTGAATCATCAGCTACTATGAGCTTTCATTGATACCACACCCACCGGCAACTCTGGAGTGGCTTTATGCTGCCATTAGTACAATGACAACTGTTAGTAGCCAGGTTTCAGGTTCAACTCCCACGCCAAGTTGTAACTTTTAATATTTATGAATGTTATTTAATGCAGATACACCCATAACCTATAGTTCATTTTGAGCTCCCGAGTTTCGCTTTTCATGTACAACTAGTCGTATAAGTGTATTCTTTATCTGTGTTATTTAAAATATGTTTGGCCAGTAATTGATAGAAATCATTGCACATGATATTAAAGTTTCAATGTTTTATTTCAGCAATATTTTTGTAGGCCCTCAGTACAACCGCCGACTTGTGACCCTCCATGCGAACCCTTTTTAAAAATCTTGGTTTTATATTTAAATTAAGGTTGAAGGGGTAGGTTCCAGAACCAGATGCTGTACTGACCTGGGACGCAGCCCCTTCCGCTGGTACTCGTCATCGTCAACCTTCATGTTCCCTCCCCCGCACGATGCTCCCATCAAGAAGCGGGCTTGCCGAGAACTCAACAGCTGGGCCCAAATCAAGTCCCGGTCCAGCTCATCTTCCGAGGGGAGCGAAGAGGGCTGCAGGGGAACACTCTCACAAGGTGCGCCTACACCACACAACTTGCCTTCAGTGGGAGTAGAGCCTACCAACCCTCGAAAATACAACTCGCAAGCTCGCAAAATGATTGGGACGTTGCCATATTTATCTAGCTTGAGTTTTCTTTGTTATTTTTATAGGCCTTATATTTTAATTGGTTCATTTAAGTGTCAGTATTAGCTACATAATCTAAATTAATTTAAAGTAAAGCACAAAAGCCAGACCTAGCTCGATGACTCACCAGTCTAAGAACAATAGGACGGGATACAAGTAATATCCCTTTAGGTTAACCAGTAACTAAACTTAGGACTTTTAGATCTGTAGGCAGATGCCTTAGCAACTAAGCCAAGAATATTTTTTTCCCAGGCACCTGACAGTGTTTGGGCTATGGGCACTTGGGACTCATCAATTTAGAGTACTCCAAACCACTCATTTCCTAGCTGATAACTCAACTACTTAGAGACCCTCAGATAGGTGGTATCCCAGTACACAAAACCTTATGCATTAGATCGTTGGTTGCAGCACAACCTAATACCCATGTTCTAATATTTCAAATTTAATTATATCTTTTCACTTGAACAGTTATAAGTGTTTGTTCAAAATGTGTGAGTTTTGGTGCACACAACCATTAAGGGAACTAACATTTAACATACATCAAAATATCAATAAATTTTCTTTAGTTAATTTAGATTTTACTTATTTTTCTCTGTACTTTTGCTGATCTGAATTTAAACAGGGATTCCTAAAATAAACTATGGTAAAAAATATAAATGTGAATTGAAAATTATTCTAATTAGTAAAAAATGAATATTAAAAAAACCCTCAACATATTAACAATCACTAATAGTAATAAGCTTCTATACAAACATAAAGTTATCTTTTGTCAACTGAAAGACTTTGAAAATTTGATGTTTCTCTTTAAGGAAAACCTCTTCAGTTCCTTAAAGAGATATATTAAATATTTGCATCCAATGTCCTTTTCTCGTGTTTGTCATTAATGTTATTCCTTTTACATGTGTCCTGCCATCCTTTATCAATATCCTTTTTCTCCTTTTTGTATTTTTTGGTTTCCTCTTTTAGGAAGTTGTGTTGCAGGTTTCACACTCCATCATGATGAGTTGCGATAGAATGAAACCTAGGTTGGGAGATTAGGCGGTGACAATTGATTTTCTTAAAGAGGTGGCCAATACCTCTTTGTTCAATGGCAGCAATGTAAAGAGTTAAATGTATTCTTCTCTACATTGTAACAGCCATTTTGTGTTCATTACCTTTTATATGTTTTCTATCCACCTTTCCTGTACTTTCGTCCAAATATATATTACAAAATTTGATGTGTGTTAACAGAATACACAATATTTGTTTGTCAAAGCAAATGCACCAACAAACCAAAAAGTGATATCATAAAAACCAATTCGACCAATAATAATGTTACGTTAATTATTGCTCTACCATACCAATTCATACATTTTATCTTGTTTTGAGGGAACACTTGGTTAACCTCTTTTTATGTCTTTTATATATTTTCTAAGATGATAACAAAAGTAAAATATTAGTAAATACAGCTAATTAATACAAGGTACTGCAAAATTAATTAATAGGTGAAAGTCATACCTCAAAAGAAAGAAATATTAGTGAAATCAAAGCAAGGCTACCCCAGACACATAAAGCACCACACACACTGTAGATTAATGGTTGATAAAATCCTATGTTTTCACCTATGGAAAACAAAGATCCATCTGAAAAACAATCCACAAAGCTCTTCCATAAGCAAAACATACAAAATCCCTACCTACAAACACACACACATTAAATCAAATACAACCAATGAGTCTTTCCATTGATGCCCCATTGTATTTTAAGTTCATGTCAACCTAAATAGAACTTTTGTTGTTTAGCTTTATTATAGCAAAAGCCATAGATAGATAGAACATGTACACTTCGTTTACCTTGAAAGGTAGCAGTCTTACAATGAGCAATTATGCTATGGCCAGTTTCATAATCAGATTAAGTACGCCTCAAGTGTGGTGCTACACTAAATACAAGATGACACCTACTTAAACTAAAATGGAAAGAGCCAGTTTTGCTTGTGAAACTGGTCCATTCCATTCTGGTCTAGGAAGGTGATCATGCATTTATTACAGCACCACATTTGCGGCGTACTTGGTCTGATTATGAAACTGGGCATGTGGCCATATCTTATAAGCCACGCCATTCTTTTCTATTTTCCTTTTTCTCCCCTTTTGTTTTTTTAGGTTTTCTCTTTTAGGAAGTTGCGTTGCGCGTTTCACACTCCTCCCTGATGAGTTCCGATAGAATGAAACCTGGGTCGGGGGATTGGGCGGTGACGATCAATTTTCTTTAAGAGGCAACCATTACCTCTTTGTCCATTGGCAGCAGTGTAAAGTGTGAACTGTGTTCTTCTTTTCATTTTAAAGGCCATATTGTGTTCGTCCCCCTTTTATATGTTTCTATCCACCTTTCCTATACCTTCTTCCAAATATAATACAATTACCTCATAAAGCGAAAATAGGTTTTCCTTATTGAGTTATAAAGTTAAAAGACTGTGTTTGTATTTGATAGTAGCTCCTTTCTACAAGAACCCTACTATAGAGCTATTTTCATGCACCAAGTCATGTGACTTTCGACCACTTTAGACAACATATTGCTTGGAAATGGGGATAGTAATGTTTAGAACGGTCATATTAGGTTCAATAAAGAGCAAAACTATAAGAACTAGAATAGCTGTAGACTGGAAGAAGGATAAAAAACCATTTTCAATACAGCCGATCAAGAATGAACCTATATTTTCTTGATCAAAGTCAATGTCCCTGTGACCAATCCTACAGCTGATTATTTTATCATAGCCCCACAATACATTTATTTAGTTTTGTAACTTAACACGTTGAACCTCAGCTGGAATGATTATATTGGCTCCTCAAACCAAATTAATTGTTTGGCCTCAATCAATCCGTAAAACACATATATGTAAAAAAAAAGCTAAAGAATTTAATTTTTATGTACTGTGGCCAAAAATCAAGTGTTATCTCTAGGCTTGTTGCTGTCCGGCAAGACATTATCATACTGTCCACAGACTTTTGGTAGTCACAATGAGAAACAAAAATAAAGTTGTCCGGACCAAGGGTGCAGGCATGTTCCAAGAGTCAATAACCACACACACATGAATGATACCCTGGGCTGTAGGAAAGGTCAGAAACCAATTATGCCACGCGGTCATAAGGTCGTGTGTTAGTCTGTGTGGAAAATTCCTTGCGGCCGGGCCTATAGACTGCAGTGGGACTCAAAGTGTTAAAACTAATGTTGGGCAGGCAATATTTATTCTAAAATTTGCAAAACCAATGTTAGAGGGTTAATGAAACAAAATTAAATTTTAGATTTTTTTAAATTGTTTAGTGCCAGTGCACAAGATGTGTGGTACAATTAATAAGAATTTAATTTTAGTTCTCACCTCTCACTTAAATTATAGTGCAACTAAAAAAAATCATTGATATATTTGAAATGAAATTTTAGGTTTTCTATTTGTAAAGTGAATACATTTCTTTATTAATTCTATATCACATTTATTCAGATTAGATTTAAATTAGCACTTAAAGATGTCAAGGACACTTTTGAAATGAACAAAATAAAAACTATTTATCTAAAGTATTCATAAGCCTATTCAAGTTCTGTAGACTTGGTAATAGTTATATAATTTTTCACAAAAACATCATTAAATGATTGACATGACTAGAGGAAAAAATCTGCATAGGCACAATTGACCAATTTGACATTGCAATATATTTTTATTACAATGAAAGGTCTAGCATAAAAAGGAGTGACCCAGGTAGAAAATAAACTTGTACTAGTAGCATATTTTTTTAAATTATATACTCACAAGTATTTTTATATGACTATAACATTATATATAATTTATTGATTTCAGTCATCATTTTCAATAAATAGGTGTTAATGGTCAATTGGAAAATATATTCAAAGAATATAAAAATTTTGATACAAACCTAAACTGACATATTCATGCATTATTATTAAAATTAATATAATAAATTTTATTAAGATTGGCATAGTTCCCATAAAATTCAAGCCCTACCTTTACAGTTCTTGTATCATGAACTTCCTGAAATAGTGCAAAGAACCAACCTGTTAATGTGGCCAGACCTTCGATGGCTCTGCCAGAAACTAACGCCTCATAGCACCCGTGGATTTTGGCAACAGCTTTTTCTATCAAAGGCACCCAAAGCTGTTTCTTTTTAGCCTGACGAAACAAACAAAACAAATAACAGGAGTTTGGATTTGTTTCAAAATCAAAATTCCTATGTGACATAAATATTTTATTCATAGCATCAAAACAAAATGAAAAACAATGCAACATAACTTTTTGCGCGTTTCACACTCCCTTCTGGTGAGTTCCTAAAGAATGAAAGCTAGGTCGGGGGATTGGGCAGTAACAATCGATTTTCTTA
The DNA here is from genome assembly GCA_902141385.1 of Timema californicum. Taxonomy (NCBI): domain Eukaryota; kingdom Metazoa; phylum Arthropoda; class Insecta; order Phasmatodea; family Timematidae; genus Timema; species Timema californicum. The sequence goes on from CABFOW010000278.1 coordinate 188,924, forward strand.
ACTTTAGGGGCAGCCATTACCTCTTTGTCCAGTGGCAGCAAGTTTTCCACATAGAGATATAATATAAATTTCCATCCAATCTCCTTTTCCTGTGTTTGTCCTTACTGTTGATTGTTCCTTTTACATGTTCCTATCTAAGAATCCTATTATTCCTTGCTAATTTTTTCTCTGTTTTTTTATTGGTTTCCTCTTTTAAGAAGTTGTGTTGTGCGTTTCACACCTCCTCCTTATGAGTTCTGATAAAATGAAACCTAGAATGGGAAAATTAGTGGTGACGATTGATTTTTTCCAAGAAATTGCAGCAATTACCTCTTTGTTCAATGGCAGTAATATAAAGTGTGAACCATGTTTTTCTTTTCATTGTTAAAGCCATCTTAAGTTTGTTACTTTTATATGTTTCTATTCACCTTCCCGTACTTTCTCCAAATATAATAAAATGTATCTCATAACGCAAAAAGAAGTTTTCCTTAGTGATAAATGTTCATATATGTATTTTGGATTGAACAATGGTACAGAACATTAATGCTAGCTACAAACAAAATGTTAAAGAAAGCCAGAATGAAACACATGTATCATTTTTATATATTTGATGCCTTTACCTTTGTTAAAACAAACATTTATCAAAGTAATTTTGACTAATATTATCTTTTAAAAAAAAAATTCCATACATGAGAGAGTGGTCTCCAAGACAACCAGACTACAAGCTATTAAAATGGTAAGTGGCTCATTACCTGAGAGTAAACAAGATGTCTGCGCTTGTCACAAGGCAGCAAATCGTCTACAAGCACTGTGGTCCACTTGCCGTCCTTGCACAGACGCACCTGGTAGGCTCCCTGGTGGCAGAACTCGCGCATAACCATCACCTTCTTGACCAGATCCTCACGTTCCGCCAGCACAGCCAGGGCACTCAGCAGCCAGCAGTTTCCTAGAACCCCTACAAAAAAAAAAGTTAGTATTGAACTGATCTAGAAAGTAGAGGACAAAATATATGAAACTTTGAAAATGAATAGGAAGACAAACCTAAATCCAGAAAACAGTCATTTAGCTTTACTGAATGTTAGACAGTGAATTATTTGGACACAAGTACAACCAACATTAACAAAGTAATAAATAATTGCTCTAGTAATGTTTGTGAGTGGCGGGGAAGATACTAATATCCTTTGGCCTTAGTCTGCCTAAATCTAAGCTACCAACAAGAGGGTGTGTAATCGAAAGGTTTTTGCTAAACATTATTTCTAAAAACATATATGTTGATGCACTACTCAAACTTCAGACACTCAATGGTTGTAGTCATTTTTTATTTTGGCCAAAATGTTTTACTATAAAAACTGCAAAAACAGACTGTCCTTAACTCGCATTTTTTATACTTCCAGCTTAGATTAAAAAGCTTGTCCTACTTTGACAGCCTGTGGCACTTAATTACTTTGTGTTCCTCCACTTGGCTTTCTCCAGGTGAGATTCGAATCATACAATCAGTGTTTCAAAACACTCAGGCCAGAATTGAAATTACGAATTAGCACTATCGCAAGCAGGTCTATAATGAAGACAGACCATATTTTGTAATAATACCACAAGACAAACAATAAAGTGCTGACCTTGCGATATGTCAGAAGGGAGTGGTCGCCTGAAGACAGCCCACTCCATCTTGGCGTCTCCCTCGGTGACAATCTGATGAGGACGCAGCCACTGAACCACGTGATTGTCCTTGTTCTCTGATGGGCAATAGTACAAAGACTTGGGTGCTGGGGGAAATGAATCATCGACAAAAGGCTCGTTGTTCTGTGAAAAAAAAAGTTTCAGTATAAGCCTAAGCTTGTTTATGTTATTAGTAGGTGTTCTATTTTATTACAGGTCCCTTCTGTTTGTTGATGAACTTAGACCGCCAACGCGCCCTATCCTCTACCTCCTACTTCGACTCCCAAAATTTATTCTTTCCTTCAAGTCATCCAATATTTGAATTATCTTCCATCCTAAACCCCTATTTCACTCAATCTTACCTTCTATGACATTGTGTAGAAGAGATTTCTTCTTAAGGATGCTTATAATAGTTTATAAATTGCAATGAAAAAAGTTTAACTAGTTCGCTTTTGGACGTAGTCTCGTGAGTATTTTATAGCTCCAGAGTTTAGTTAAACACTGTACAAAGATATTCCCTCATGGACTACCCTTTTATTTTATCCACTGCATCTTACTGCCCATCCAGGGAGTCTGCATTTAACTATGTTAATGGGGTAAGCCTATGGAATTGGAAGGAAGAATTCCGAGGAAATATGCCTTAAAGAGACCCGGTCGGGATTCTGAACTGGGCCTCCCACTCACTGGCAAACTCGTCTAGGTGAGCTTGATATTTAGTCTACATGCCCAACGATGCAAGTTATTCTTTTCTAAATCATATGTTTAACCAAAACTAAAGGCAAATGTAAAAAAAATTATATATGCTAAAATAAAACAACCACGAGTAATACATGAAATTATATCCCAAAAATGTGTGTATACAATGCATACTTAGCTCATACAAACTGTATCATACATTATTAACCATTTACATACAGTAATCCTTTTACTATACTAGTTCAAGAAAAGCTTACTAACCTCCCGACAATATTTGACAATGTGTTCCCATTTCTGCAATGCTTCTTGTTCTTCCAGATGACGCAGATTCTCCATCAGCTCACTCTCCTGTCTTGTCACAGTAGCAGCAGGTACAGCTTCACAAGGAGAAGGGGTACCGTTGGTCAACACAACAGACGAAGACATGCAACGCGAGCTTTGGCATATTTCACAGGACACTGATGCTGTCGCATTTTCATAAGTGCACAAGACACACCGCCAAGTCAAAACTTTAGAGCCATCAGAAGGGGTTTCTCGGATGTTTCGCGACTGGCTGCGCGTGAGTGCCCTGGCACGTCTCTGTTTAGGAACAGCTCCCAGACCAAGTCTGGGTGAGGGACTCCTGGAGGTTCCTGGCACCTCCAAGTACTGTTTGGTAGTCTTGCAAGCCATGCAAGCAGTAGATGTGAGAGGATTCTTCAAGGTGCACGAGATGCAGCTCCAAAACTCCCCCTTGCGTAGTGTCATGTCTTGTACCATTGTGATGCTGCGCAGCTTGGAGCCACCACATACAACACAAGCCATAGATGCACCAGAGTTCACTAATGTGCACTTCTTACACGTCCAGTCATGCTCTAGTATACCTTCGATGGGTAGGAACTGGAAATCATCCTCCAAGTCCTGGTCCATTGTGGCCAATGTTGCCATAGGCATGCAATCATTGTTATTGTTGTTTGTAACAACACTCTCATTGACATCTCCCTCTCTCTTAGGGGGGGTGTAACGTACACTGTCTTTGGTTACTGTGATGAGACTAGGTTCAGTTAGGGAAGGTGGAGAGCGGACAGAGTTACAAATATCACAACTGTCTGACCATAAAGGATTGTAGGCATATGAACATTTAGTACAAGTCCACATACGGTCAAAAGTTGATCCTTTTGTAGAACTAGAAGATGAAGAGTTAGATAGGAAAGTGAGAGAATTAGAAGGACTCTGGTTTGTGATAAGAGAAGGAGTGAATGCACATATATTTCCATTTGAAGTTTTGGTCACGTCTGTTTCCCTTATTTCTGGGGATGCTTCAAACCTATTTCTAACAGATGAAGGTTTCTGTGCGAGCCCACCAGTATCATCAATTGGGTCATGAATTGTAGGCTCAGATATACCTATATAAGAATATCTTGTGTTTGGGGTACTAACCGACTGAGAAATGTTGAGATTCAAGTTAACGGGTGTTTGCGGGTGAATACTGCCTTGAGTATCATTTTCAATCACACTTCTATGATTTAGATTAGACCTGCTATGATCTAAATCAGTAGGAGTATTCATATCAGAGAAAGATCTCCGATACAGTAGTCTGTCATCATTGCACTCATCTTTGTTATTGTTATTGTTGTTTTGTAAAGAAACAACTTGTTGAGTGTTTGGTGTGTCCTCTTTCCAATCTGGGACTGTAATCACTAAACCACTACGAGGCAGAGTATTGGGGATTGCACACGTGTTTATCACAGAACCCAACGAGAGATTTTTCCTTGGCGTTTCACAAATTTCACAACGATTCTTTGTACTACAATTTTCTAAAGTGCATCTTTGACATGTCCAAACGGGTATTTCTGAAGATGTTTTATGAACAGAGTAAAGCCTATTTAAATGCTCATTGGCTTCAAAATCAGAGCTAGCAGAATTAACAGAAGGCATTTGGTCATTACTAACATTGTCCACAATTAAACTAGTTGGTCTTCTCAATATACAGCCACTATCATACGATTTAGATGCACCAAAATTTTGACTAGAATCCAGCCAGAGTTTTTGCATAGCAGACCCACTAGAGAGAGATCTACTAACTTTGGATTTGACTCGTTCATACACAGAAGGGTTTTGTCGCTTTGGCGATCTGTTTTGAGAAGTCTCAATACATTCACCATTTTTAAGTACATCACACATACTCGTGTTTTGTGCCATTGTGGAGGCAAGAATTGGACCACTAGTAACGTCTACTACGGCAAGGGTCGGGGTGGTGGGAGTGCCGTGCATATGCTCCACCCTCCACCCCTCAAAACCAAGCTGATGCGCCACTTCGACACTAACTATTCCACACGTGGCACAACACGCTGTCACACTGACATTCACAAAGCGGCATTGCGCGCACACCCAACGGTGTGCCAGGTTAGGCACACTGACAGAACGTAGCAGCGCTGGGTGGCATTGTGTGAGATGACTCCACGTTGAGAAAGGTTTCTCATTCTCCCGAACTGCAACCTCCTGATTCCAATCTGCTCCATCCGCTGTGCTGCAAAAATGACAAGGTGTTGATTTTATTAAGCCATATGTATGTTTAGGCCCAATATCTAGTGGTTTGGAACACAAATTACAATAGTCTAGATATTAAAAAAATGTTGCAAGATCTGAAATTACTACAAAATGTTGTGACGATGGAGCCTTTGGTTATGTCATAAATTTGTCCATAACTGTAATAAAATAACTTGAAATTTCTCAAGTGCACCAAACCTGAGTCAATAAATATTTTAAGCAAACAATTCATCTGCTAAGAATTACATATGACTTTAAACAAGTTAAAATTGAAATTAATCCAAACATTTTGGAAGAAATTAGTTAAAGTATGGCTTAATTTTGTATTTTGTCTATTTTTGAAATATTTTAAAGTTTTAAAATGATCCGTCACCCACTACTTGTGTAGGTCCTACCTATATTACGAATGTTCTTACTACGATTGCAATCCTTGAGGTAAATTGCTTGAAGACAGTTGGTCACTTATCCCTAGAAATCTGGAGAGAGCAATAATTATTTTAAGATTACTCATTAGTTGAAAATGCATTAAGGCCCAGTTCTACCAAAGCTGTAGGCCTATACTTTAACTACAACATTGTACATTTTATATTAACAAGAAATTTAAAATAGTTTGTATGATTTTTAATAGAATCATTAAGTGTGAATGTTAGGCTATTTATATTCTTGTTTTTGTATAGGCCTATAAGGTTAATGGAAAGAGAAATATATTACATAAATTATTAATTCAATTTAATAGTTTACCCCCCTTAATTTAATTTCTTACTGGAAGGATCTGCCCAACAATTATTAGCCATTAGATAAATCGATTTTTTTAAGAAATACATGTATATTTTGAATTTTAAGCAATGCATAAAAAGTATGATCAAATTGTTATAAATCCCAAAAGTAAACTAAATTAAGGTAGGTTATCTTAACAAGCACAATTTAATAATTGTATTTGTAATGGTTTAATTGAATTCTTAACATGGCTTTAATCAAACATGATTGTTGGATATCAATAAAAATAATAAAACCTTATTTTACTGTATAAAACAAAAACAGGTACATAAGGGATCTAAGCAGAATTTAATATACTGTTACAGAATTATTTTTATATATATATATATATTTATGCATTTTTAATAAAATTTACTAATCTTCAAGTCCTAATCATTGCTTAAAATTTGAATGCCTCTTTTGGAAAAACTAGCTACGTTACCAAAACATAAAGGTGATGTTGATATTTATAAGATATTAGGGTTTGGAATAAGGCTATTTATTTTTTAGATACAATAAGTTATGTGATTATAGGCCTAGATATAATAAAATTGAAACAAAATAAAAGTAAATGTCGCCTGTTTTATAGGCAATTTTAATTTTGGAGATTGATTATTTTTATAGATAACTAATACTGTTCAATTAGATATAATATAATATAAGCCTATTATGAAAATGGAAATGTGAATACTAAAACACCCTTTTCTATTTCCCACAAATCCCCAATTTCCAACCCTATCAGACTGGAAAAAATTATAATATAGTATATATTATAATTATTTATATATCTTTTTATTGAATATTGTTCTATAGAATTGTAGGCTACATTTGCATATAAAAAATTCTGGAATAATATTTGTTTCACATAGAATAGTAGCCTAAACATTTAGACTAGAAAGTCATTCACTTTTTAGATTATTTAAAATGTCTCATAAACTTCGCATGCAATAAAAAAAGGCTTTATAAAAAATATTTACTTAAAAACAAAAATCAATAAAAATAAATATTTACTTAAGATCAAAAATCAATAAATAAATATGAGATTATAGCCTTGAGTTCAATTCTAATCGATAAAGAATATAAATCTAATCCTCAAATAAATGTTTCAACATAGTAATCTTGAGTTTTATTGGTCGAAAAATTAAACAATAAATTAACTGCATAATACAAGTAGGTATCTACTAAAATTAAGATAAAATGAATTTTGACAGAGCAATTTAATCGTGTATTAATGTATTACGTACCACAGAGCACGACGATGACGTCGGAAAGAATGACGACGTGAGTGCGCGGAATCTTTAAAATACTTTTTGACAGGCGAATGATAACATTTGTCAATAATTGCACTTGTATTCACATTTTCAAATTGGTTCACATTTGTTGAAGCAGGGGAGAATGTCTCACTTTCAACTAATTTATTCTCGCGTTGTGTCCCACATCTTATACACCTCACACGTTCTGTAGGGTTAATTAAAGTGCACTTTTGACAGTGCCACTGCAGGACAGAGGCAATTGAGCCCATTCTTTAACAATCATGGCTATTTTTCTAAATATTTAATTTCAGCTGCAAATAATGATCAGCCAGCTGATTCACCATATTGATGCATTTTGTTGCAGGCATTGCTTTGTAAACAAATCTACTATTGGTTGATGTGAACATGTCTAGCCAATCATAAAGCACTACTCAGTTTCATGCCAGACATCCCATTGATTGGTAAACATTTATATCGATATAAGAGTAATCGACTTTAACTTTGGGCATGTTCCATGTATCATGATATTTTAATAAAAAGGTATGATCAAGGATTCACTTTATTAAAAAAATGTTTTGTTGCTATGTCTATTACTAAGTATATGTTATTGTATTATGTAAGATGTATGTGTATATGGTTAATGCATTATAATTTGGATATATAAACTCTTCAACCAAATACTTTTCACTAGGCACATAACCAGAAATACACACTTAACACTACTAAAAGGAAATATAGAATATAAAGCAATTGAAAGTTGGTATATGGTTATGTGAGACGAGTAAATAATTGACCAAACAGATTAAGGAATAGTGATATGAACAAAGTTGAATGCCAACGATCCATTTGGATTCAATAACCTTATCTTTGTTACGTTTCCGGTCAAGCGCCAAGTGTTCTGATCGATAGTACTACTATCATTTACAGAAAATAATATAATTTTCTAAATTAAAGAATTGGACTAAGGATGTTATTCTTCTCTTGGTAGGATGTGTATATATTTCTAAATATGGTAGTGGACTCTAGAGAGGATAAGCATAAATTAAACTATTTCTTACACACTCCTCACGCATGTGTTTGTAATAATTAACTACAATAACAATATGGTTAATTATTTTATCGATTAAATTTTAATATTTTCTTATTGCCACTCGGTCGATATAGCTCGCCTGTGCGATGACAGCTTATAGTTATGGGTTAACTGCTGTTGTACATATTAGTATGAAATTAATATTACAATATTGGACAATAATTTTTAGCACCCAGAGATGGATTTTTTTCACCACTTAGATAGCTTTCGTCACTCTCAGGTCCTAGGATTATGATTACTTCCCTTGAAAAATACAAATTATCCACATTGCTTGTTAATTAAATAATCTTCAGGTGCTATAAATTAAAAATTATATTTTTTTATGTTGAGGGTAGAATATGTAATAGTGATGGTCAATGGTTTTGGTAGCTGGGCAAGCTTAGAATAAAGGATCAGTTCTAAAAATGTTTCAAAGCTTGTTTTTCCTTAAGGATTAAAATTTTCCCATTAAATAATTTGAATCTATATAAAATGTATTTAATTAAATTACCACCATATTGAGTACATGCAATTTAAAGAAAACTCCATGGTGTGAGCTCACCATCAAGCTAAAAACATAATCGAGGATAATGCCAACATTTGAGGAAAAAGAATGTCATGTGGTCAGCATAAAGAGCCCTCCAGCCTTTATACTAAGTTTTATAAACTGGAGCTGTTACTTTTTTATTCAAGTAGCTCTTTAGGGATATTCTGACCGGACGGGAACTAGTTGATGACGTCGCGCCGGCTCGATCCCGTAGAGATGCCAAAATGTGCTATTATGACGGGTGTCAGCAGTTGGCGTGTCGGCAAGGATCAGCAACTATCACGAAGTTAGCGTGCCTGTATACCCCTCTGTTAACTTACCGACTTTAGTGGCGTTCATTACTTATGTTTGATTGTTTATTTAAGTGTTTATATTATCCAAAGTAGTTAGGTAAGGGTTTATTTTAGTGTATTTTAGCGTTTAATAATTTTCAAGTGGGATTTTTATTTGTATTTGCATCAAAGATGTTTAAAACAGTTGATTGAAAGTGTTATGTTAAGGCTGAGCAATAATTTAAACAACGTGTGAAGTTTTAAATTGTTACTTGTGATATATGTATATATATTCCGTAGTTTCTCAACTACTACACGAGCCTATAGAGTATTTTTTTCACCCTCTTTCCATGATGATACAGGTGCATTTCCTCTTAAATATCTTATTCATTCCTTCCCTATTATATTAAAATGCCATTTATCCATGGATGTTTGCTTTTATCATGCAGTTTTGTTTCAGGTGATATTGAAATACTGCAGACGAGGATAAGACAAGTGAAGCTTTTTGACTGTTGTTTTGTTTTCTTTTAATAAAATAAACTGCATGAAGTCTATTATTGTACTTTTTTGTAATGACTTTATGTTTATTGAACTAGAAAATGTACAACAATCACCATTAGTAAGTTAGGCCTAGAATGGTTTTTAATTTGGTAGCGATGATGCTGCCGTTGGACAGACCTGACTGGCGAAAGTAATTCACCGTAATGTTATACATTCAAATGGATAGGAGTAGGCGGCTTCATCAGCCATTATCTAGGTTTTATGAACTGTTTCCACGTACGTTGAGAGTATACATAACTCTCGTGGGTATATTTTATGGGATATAGGTTAGTCTTTAATCTATTATGGCATGCTTTACTAGTCTTCATTGATGTCTCGCGTCACTGTTATTTTCTCGGTCCTTAATACCAGCCACTTAGTAAAAGGTGTGTCTCACTCCTCGGCCTGCACGGCCATGTTGTAGTCTGAAGGACCTTCGGGCATGAAAAGGGCTGCTTAGAATGTTCCAGGTCTGATGGTTATACCAAGTTAGGTATTGGTTGGCGTTCCTTGGGTAAATCTGGGCGCCTCACGCCTTATTGTTGTTCAACTTGTTGTGGTGATCAACTTGTGGGTCGTTCTGCCCATCTGGTATGGCTTGCGTTTGTTATATGTATTAAATATTGTAGCTCTGTGATGCCGTTTCTCACCCTCCTTGTTGGTTGCTAACTTTTAATGGATTTAATTTCCACGATCCCAGCTAAAACCGATTGGTTGCTTGCCAGGACATTTTGTGCTCGAGCCTAGACCCTAAATTGGAACTGCAACTAATTAACTAATTAACTTACTGTTGTATAGTGTAGAATATTCTAGTATATATAATTGTTTTATGACTAATGGAGCTATTGTATACTAGAAGGGGACTACTAGTATATAGCACAAATAGGGTCTTGCCTGTTGTGAGCAGATATTGGCGCTTCACGCCGTGAAAACTCCACGAGTTGTGTTACTTGTATACTTGTAATAGAGTCACTGATTTTAAGCCATCATTATAGGCCTTTTTTTTACAAACTGAATGGTGCTTTGATATTTCTTTATGTATTTGTTGTTAACTGGTCTCATTAAAACTGATTTGTTTACATGCATCTCTATATTTTGTTTTTAGGTGTTTTTTTTTATCTATGAATGTTTTCCCTCTCTACATATCTGGTGTCTCTAGACTTATCTAGAGTGCCGATGCACAAATTAAGAGTTTTGAACTTTATTATGCTATTCAATCCTTTTACTAACACATTTATTTCGTTTAGCTATCCTAATATACATTGATTTATCTCATATTATGTTCATACAAATTAAGGAACTATGTCAAAATGCTATATTGCCTTGAATGTCTGTAGTAGAAAAAGATATATCTGAGAGTTTCTTTTTCTCTTACACGACTGTGTGCAGACGACAGCTAAAAAATGTTAGCCTCAGATGCCCATAAGAGGTCAATATCGACGACATATCCTCCATTAGAACAGAAACTTATTTTAACTTGAACAAGTGATTGTTATTGTGCATCGAGCATGACTACAGTAGTATTTTCGTAGAAAGAAACTTTGAGAAAATACAAACTTTTTTTTTTGCGGCCAACAATAAACTTTCTTTTTTGTCACTATGTCTTACTACCGTTTTGGGCTATGACGCCCATTTGTTAGAGATTAGTGGGATTGAATTTTGAGGAAGTATGCGCATATTTGCATACAAAACCATCTTTAACATCACCAAACCGGGATTCGATCGCCAATATCACTGTCATTGCTATATATTGTGAAAGTAACGCTTTGGATTAAAGGACCATTAGAGCTGACTATAGTATATTATAGCTATCAAAAATATCAATCGAAAGTTATAGCTTCCAGATCACATAATTTATCTTATACATACGTGGAAGTAGATCTATTTTTTTTAAAGCTGTTGTATAATGTTAAGATTATCAAAATTATAATATAAATACATTTAATTATGATTTAGGCAGTTTTTAATTTTACCTAACGGTCGTAAGCCAACAATAACGTTTAATGCCTCGTATTTTTTTAAATCAACTAATATGCAGTATGCTCCACTTAGAGTGAGTTATATTGTTCCAGTTCTTTTACGTGTATATTGTGAATGCCTTGGTGTTCATTACTGCCGTAACCGTGGTGGAGCACGTCATTAGACCAAATACTTTATTATACTTGTTAAATACTCACCACTATTTTACCGTTTGCACTCTTGACACACAACACCTCCCAAGTCACACCTCTCACCGATCATAATACCGTTTCATAGCCAAAACAATGTTACCAACTACACCACTGTAATATCTCACATCTGCCCCCCTTCTGATTCCACAATTCTTCCATATATTTCTTCACAGTCTTAATTTTCCGTTGAGAGCGTGAAGCTGGTGGAGTCGAACCATACACTTCCAAGCTGTGCTCTCTTCCAAGGGATCTCATACCAGGGTTTCTTCATTAGATAAGTCTGCAGCTGCAGGGGTTCAGGGTTCTTGTTCAGATCCAGGTTACTTGGTGTGTCCTCAGGAAAGGGTTCAACATTATTTTGGCATTGGGCTATAAGCGGTGATGAAATCCCGGTGGTTGCATGAGGAGCATTTTTATAATCGAGTAGGAACTTTTGTGAGGCCACGTAAAGTTGGAATGGAGGAACTTCTACCAGGGCTGTCTGGAGACAGAGCTTTATGGCCTTTACTGTACTCTCTGCTGCACCATTTGCTTCCATTAGACTTAATTTCTCCTTAGAAATGTCTGGAATTCCTCCCTTTCAAAGGATGGTTAGTTGTCCGAGACAAGGTATACCGGTAGGCCGAAACGGGCAAAAACCTGCGGCAAAAACTGGATGGTCGTGGCTGCCAACATGGACAATGTTGAAAACACTTCCAGCCACCTTGAGTGAGCGTCTATGATGATCAGATACTACTTACCCTAAAAAGGTCCTAGGTAATCAATGTGCAGGCGTTCCCGTGGTCTTGTTGGTCATTTCCACTGTATCAATTCAGTCTTTGGTGGGTTATCCTTGTTGCGTTGCAGGCCGGACATAATGTCGCTAGTTCAGCAATGTCCTCATCTAGTTTCGGCCACGAAATGTATGAGCGTGCTAAAGCCTTAACCTTGACGATGCCTAGATGAGTTGCATGAAGTTCTTGTAGTACGGCTTCTCTTATATTATTGAGAATAATTTGCGTGCCTCTTGTATATTCAATTATTGTTCTGACTTGACTATACACTGCCTGTGTGCAGTGCTTGTACTTAAACATCTTTATAGAACTAGTAGAACTGAGTTTTATTCAATAGTACCACAATCCGATACCCCCAAAGTAATACGTCTATTTAATATGGAGTTCATCCATGCACCAGAATTAGGGTTGTAAATTAACCTCAACAGCTTGTGGCCACCCATACTATAAATAATTGATAATTTTCAAAATGACCTGGTCTTTCTTTGTGGCTATTAATAACTGCTTATAGTCAAGTGGCAAATTATTATTACTGTGCAGAACATAGTGAATTTTCTCATCTATATCTTCTTGAACATTAGGTCACTCGGGCAGTGGTGCCCTTGACAGCCAATCAGTAGTATTCTGGGAAAATTTTACCCATTAAACAATCATAACCGTAATTCGATAATATCAGAGTCCAACGCTGCAATCTGTTTGCTGCACACTCTGGAATACAATACTTTGGACCAAAAATAGCTAACAAAGGCTTATTATCGTTCTCCAAAGTCCACTTCCTTCCGATTAAGTTCTTCGGCTTGTGAGCTAAAAAATTGCACGAAACTTGTCCTCAGTTGAATGCAAGTCATCTGCGTCAATCACAAATCCAGAGATATTCCACTGAAGATTTACCTACCTCGCATTTATTAATGGACAAGGTCAACCCACAATCTTTGAGTATCTCCAAAACCTTGGTGAGTCAAAATTTGAGTTATGCTAGGCCTTCAGCCCCTATTAGAATGTCATCAACTAGCGCAGCGGTACTTTCTAGACAATAAAGTAAAGTTTCGTTATTTTTTGGGACTTGGCGGAAGCACATGCGACCTCCAATGGCAAGCGGGTATATTTGAACAAGCCCTTTGGCGTGGTTATTGTGTGAGCAATTGAGATGTCTCCTCTAACTCAAAATGTTGATGAAAGTGGGACAAATCAAGCTTCGAAAACCCCTTGGTGTCTTGGACTTGGTGAAGGATGAGGGTGCTGATCCACTTGTGTATATGGATTTAACGTCAACTTATAGTTGCCACAGATTCAAATTCCCCCACCATTTTTCATCACGGGAACCATAGGAGATACCAATTGACTGTAGTCCACAAGATATAAAATCCCTTCTTTCAAAATTATGTCAATTTTGGTGGTGATCCCCTCTTGAATAGAAAGTGGGATTGGAGGAGCCTTCACAAATTTGGGTTTAGCATCCTGCTGCAAAGATAATTGCAATTTCTCGTTGTTAAACTTACCGAGATGGTCTGTGAATATCTCTGGAAATTGCCGAGAAATTCTTTGAAGCATATGCTGCTCGTTGTCTTTTGAGAAGAACACCAGCTGCACCATCTTGTTACGGTTGGCGTCTATAATGCGAAATCCCAATTCAATAAACCAGGCCCTCCCTAGCACCGGTGGGCCACCCTAATCCATCACAAAAAATTGAAGTTTCGGAAAAATTTGTCCATTATATTTGATCTTGACAGTAATGATACCTTGAAATACGAAACAAAGATTTTGGAAGTTGGAGCTAGCACTAAATTAGGGAACTTTCACTAAACAATTTGAACGGTATTATTGTGCTCAAGCACCCAGTATCAAATTGAAATGTAATACTTTCATTGTTAATCTTCAAAACAACATGATAATCAGGCTCTTTTCTTCTGCCTCATTAATCTTGTACAAACTTTCACTACATCTTTGATATCTTCAGATAAAAAGTGTGTATTATCCTGAATTTTCCCTTTAAAATAACATTTTAGAAAACATTCTAAATAATAATAAAGTAAGGAACAGAAATGATTATGGTTAAGACTTAGATAAAAGCTTGAGATTAGCAATATAATGTGAAAGGATATAATACACTGATGAATTAATAAAATATTAAAAGTTTGAAATTGATATACGTTTAATGTGAAAAAAACAACGGTTAAGCTATGCTTTCAACAAGCGTACATATGTCATGATAAGTTTTAAAATGTATTAATAACATATTTAACAATAATGTTAGACAATAAGTTGACGACAAGTAAAATAAACAACATATACAACATATTAAAATACTATATTTCGGCCGATTATGGTGCTACTATAACCATAGCCCAAGTCTGTCAAACTTCGCGCATGTGCATTGTGCACTAAATATACTGTTTGCTGTTTCACCAATTTAGCGACTCTGTCACTAGATATAGCTACTTTTAAGAGTCTGGAACGACTAGTATTAATTTTTGCACCTAGAGACTAATCTGGCGACTGACGACTTTTTTAAATTTTCTGTCAAGTTCGTGTTCATTATTATATATTTTAATGCTGTAGAGGTTTGATATTTGAACTACCGTACTCCAAAAACGCATAATGTATTGGTTTGGTCTACAGATGAGACCAAAATAATCTATATGCCATTCACAAATCACAATGGCATCGTTCCGTTGGTATGAAAACAAATATGACACATTTTAATGTTTCGTTTAGAAATCTAGCTACTTTCTGGTACTAATATAGTGACAATACGTAATTGGTCGTTGGCAACACTGACTGTTTGAGAGACCACAAGCTTACTTGAATGTTAGGCGTGTCAAAAATTCTGATATAGAGCACTCAATAATCTCGACAAGACATGGCAGCAGTAGACGTAGAAAGAACAAGAGTAAGTTTCTCGTGTTGAGCTCGAGGAAATCTTTTATTTAATCAAGTATATAGGGTTTGTATTCACTACACCAAAAGTTGTCTCCGTTCTTTACAAAATGGGGCCGAATCCCGAGGTAAATACATAGCCAATTATGTTAGAATGATTTCATTGTTTTCTTTTGAATAAGATGTTATAGTAGGCTTATTCCAACACTATAGTCGTATATTAGTATATCTTTGATGCTATAGGAAGCTTCTTAGGAATTAATCGAATTAATATAATTTTTATTTGAGCCTATGATTCATTATAATACTAGTCCCAGTTGTATAATTCTTCGAATATATTATTTACAATTGACATGTTTCTTATTTTGCCTAAACATTAGGGGTGTTTTAATAGTGTTTTAATGATTCACGACCGAATTAGTCATTGGCGAAAAATCGTGTGATAACTATTATGTTTGTTTATAATAATAAACGGTCTTAGAGGAATATACTGTCTAAAATAATACTTGTAATATTGGTTGAGCACAATCATAGGTGTAGGTACTGTATCCCTGAATAAATGTGTAGACCTAATAAATTTATAATAATTTAATATAATTTAAATGTGTGGTCATCCTAATATTTTGTGGGTAGTGTTATTGTTAAGAATAAAACACCTCTTATATAATATTATTTTGATGAGTGTTTATTATTATGCACTAATTTTTTTCTCTGTCATATTATTATAAACTTTAATGTTTTCTAGCATTTATAAAATTCACACAACATAAGCACATTTCTGAATATAGCAAAACAAATGCTATGGAAAATTTTGAAACCGTTAAAAAAAGTTCTCAGAAAACTCACCTAATTGATATTTTGAAGTACAGTCCTATGGAGTCCTTAGACTGTCCAGACCATTCAATTCCTTCTAACAAAATTTTTCTAAAAACAATAATTAGCCCTAATCAAAATATTTATTTATTCACACATGAAAAGTTAGGTTGAGCTTGGTTGGTTTTTTTACTATGTTAAATATTGTGCAATTTTTTTTTATTATGCTCTAAAATATTTTTTACACGGTTGAGATGTGGGACAATCTACTTTTGGTTGTTTCATTAGAAAAAGTTAAAAGTTTTTCTGAATCAAGGTAATAAAACAATAATTACTCATTTACAAGAATAGCCTAAGGTTTGTTACTTAAAAAATAAAAATATAATAGGCCTAAACCGATTATGAATAATATTAATACAAGAAATCACCAATGCATCAACAAGTTTTGGTGGGTGGACATCTACACAAGAAATAAAATTGAATTAGGTGAGTTTTCTAATATAGGCTATATATATATTTTTTACAATTTATAATTTTTCTTAAATTATTTGTTTTGTTTGAATCAGAAATCAGCTTATATTATGTGTATTAGTGCTAGAGAACAAAACTTGACAAAAAAAAACACCCTCAGCTAGTACTACCCTAATTATTTCTGTGGTATGTTTGATGTTTAAAACTATGGGTTAGATCAAATTTTGTTACAACACAAGGTTAAACACATAAGCCTTAATTCTTAAATCTATGCTTTCACATTTGAAATGAATGAATACCTAGCTAAGTTAATCTAGAAATATATTAAATTAAGGGTAGTTGAAATAAGATTTTTCTTAAACAGTTTTAACAATAAAGGCCTACTATTTTTAAAGGGTGGGCCTAATTTACTGACAGTGAATTCTTGTATATTACTTTTCAAACTCTAATAGATTACTTTTTTAAAATAAAGTATAATTGATTTGTACCATTTATTCACAAAACTAGATAGATAAAATAGATTAAAAGTGCTTACAGGTGTAGAACCACACTCAACAGGTTACATTCCAGATCATTATCATGGCTCTCAAATTACTGCAATTCGAAGCACTGCACATTCTTTTCACTTATATATTCACACACTGCATTACACTTTTCATATATGGATCCAAATGACAAAATAACACAGTTGTAACTTTTTTTAGGTTTAATTTATTTGGGGTATTTAAAGCGCACTTTCTGAACAGACAGATTTTATCAGCATACAAGAAGTTCTGTTAACAAGAGGGAAAGGGTCTACCAGTTTTGCTGGGAAAGGTATTTTCACACACCTTCCAGTGTTCTTTTCTATGCTACAATCAACATCAGATCAAGAACTTTACTTTCCCTCTTAAGTAAGTTGTGCTAAAGATTTTTATCGCTCAAGCAATAAATATCCGTCAATCTCGGATGGGTCTGAACCCACGAACACCAAGTCCTAAGGCAAGGACTTTAGCCCAAGTCCGCTGAGGTCGATCAAATTTGTTACTATAATAAACACTGTAGGTATTTTGTAAAAGCTTAAGCATACAAATCACTGGATACTGGTGGTAGGGGTAATTTCATGTTGCTAAGGTGTCATATCGGTGAAACATACTCTTCAAGTTCAGGGCTAAGAAGCAATTGAGAAGCGTCATGTGACATCTCATAAATTGTAATGTGGTATGATTCCATAAATAATATATTCATTGTTTTAAAGTTGAGCCCTATCTTAGGCTATTATATGGGATTACGGTAGCCTATTCATTCAAATAACAACTTTGTCTTATAATCTACCAGCATGATTTTATTTTGACTTAGGTCTAGTTAAATACCAAGTTTATAACTTTGACTATATTAGATTATAAACTAAGCTTTTATCCATCTAGGTGGAAGCAAGCATCCGCAATTTGAAACTTTCCGGTCATGTTGGTTTTGATAGTCTCCCAGACCAGCTGGTTAATAAATCTGTTCAGAATGGATTTGTTTTCAATATTCTCTGTATTGGTAAGTGTGTGTTCATTTATGATTCAAATATAACCCGAACGGGTAGTAAGATGCTGTGCTAAGTATTATCCAATAGAATATAAATCTCTTACTAGTTTATAAATACCATGTGATATTATGGACCTACTTGAATCAGGTATACAAAGTGGACACAGACAGGGAAAACCTGGAGAAAAAGTCAGGGGATTTGACCATAAATTGGGGAAAGTTACATCGAAACAAGAGTAACTTATATATTATATTTACCTAAGGGGGCCGACTTGGTAAGCAAGAACTTGCTTCAAAGACTTTCAGCTCTAATGCAATATTTAATTCTATGATGCATTATTTTTCACAACCATGTTTCACACCAAAATAAAGTTGGATTCCAACAAGGCTCTTTTTCCTTAACAAATCTACATTTTAAGTTTTATTAGTAGAAACAAATTTATGAAAATGTGACATTAGCTATTTTTCAAATACTTTTTAAGAATATTTGGTGAACTATGAGACTATGCTTGATGAAAAAAAGGTCTAGATTTAGCCTTCTTTTAACAAATAGAATAATTTTTTGATAGGCATACAACAGAAGATTTTAAGATATTTTAGAACTAGCAGCAAGCTTTCCTCTTTTGAGATTTTGATTGAGATTGAGATTATTAGATAAAATGAAGATTTAGATCTGAGAAACAATGTATTTGACTTGTTTCTACCAAAAGCTTGCAATTTCTCAATTGTTTAAGCACCAAGTCCTAATACCTGTTCAGATTATATGCATATTATGTATTAATTGTGCTGATGAGGAAGGTTAAATTTAGAGGAAGTGTATCTACATATTTGTGGAGCGATAGTGGAAAACCAACTATACAAAACCACCCTCAGGACACCTGAGCAGTATTTGAACCTCGATCTAGTTATATCATCTGAAGTCTAGTTTATTATGAGAGTGACACCTTAGATCATGCAGCCACTGAAGCGGTTTTCTCACTTATTAATTCCTATAGAAATATTGTTCATTGAATCCATTCATTTATTATATTTTTTTGTTAGCAGTAAACGTGTGTGTTTTATTTAGGTGAAACGGGTTTGGGTAAGTCCACTTTGATGGATTCTCTGTTCAACACAAGCTTTGAGTCTACCCCGAGCCCACACAATTTGCCTACGGTCAAATTAAAGGCGCACACATATGAACTACAGGAGAGCAATGTCAGACTTAAGGTAAAAGCTCATTTTTCATGCCTGATCTGCAGGCGAGATGGACCTTTGTTATAAAAGACAGAAAGGTATAACAGAACCAAGGAAGGACATTTTTAATTCACTTTTATGACAAAATTTGTTCAATATGCTAAATATTGGCACAATTTATTAACTAATAACTTTTATAGCTGTCAAATAAGGTTCTCCCTATGAAAATTGGACTAAAAACACCTTTAGGAAGAGGCTCCTTTCTTAATGATGATAACTAAAAATAATTTTACTGTTTATAGCTGACAATTTGCGACACTGTTGGCTATGGTGATCAAATCAACAAAGAGGACAGCTTCAAGGCTGTTGTTGATTACATTGACGCCCAGTTTGAGGCCTATCTTCAAGAAGAGTTGAAGATCAAACGCTCCCTGTCCACATATCATGACAGTAGAACACATGTTTGCCTTTATTTCATCTGTCCAACAGGCCACGGGTAAGCTAGT